>CAUYON010002053.1:0-10389 GCA_963573935.1 Arctocebus calabarensis
CTCATAGCTAATACTTTACTGAATAGAATGAACATGAAAGCTTTTCCGCTTAGAACTGGAACCAGATAAGGTTGTCCTCTGTCATCATTACTATTCAACATAGTGCTGGAAGTTCTAGCCCATGCAATTAGGCAAGACAAAAAAATAAAGAACATCCAAATGGGAGCAGAGGAGGTCAAACTCTCCCTCTTTGCTGATGATATGATCTTATATTTAGGGAACCCGAGAGATTCAACCACAAGACTCCTGGAAGTCATCAAAAAATACAGTAATGTCTCAGGACATAAAATCAATGTCCACAAGTCAGTAGCCTTTGTATATGCCAATAACGGCCAAGATGAAAGGCTAATTAAGGACACAACTCCCTTCACCATAGCTTCAAAGAAAATGAAATACCTAGTAATATACCTAACAAAAGAGGTGAAGGACCTCTATAAAGAAAATTATGAAATCCTAAGAAAGGAAATAGCAGAGGACTTTAACAAATAGAAGAACATACCCTGCTCATCTGCTCATGGCTGGGAAGAATCAACATTGTTAAAATGTCTATACTTCCTAAAGTGATCTACCGATTCAATGCCATCACTATTAAAATGCAAACATTGTACTTGAAGACTTAGAAAAAAGGATTCTGCATTTTGTATGGAAACAGAAAAATCCCTGTATAGCTAAGGCAGTTTTTAGTAATAAAAGCAAAGCTGGGGGCATCACATCCCAGATTTTAGGCTATACTAGAAAGTCATAGTGGTCAAAACGGCATGGTACTAGCACAAAAATAGAGACATAGACATTTGGAATCGAAACTAACATCTTATAACCACCTAATCTTTGATAAACCAAACAAGAACATACCTTGGGGGAAAGATGCCCTATTCAATAAATGGTGCTGGGAGAACTGGATATCCTCATGTAAAAGACTGAAACTGGACCAACACCTTTTTTCACTCACAAAAATTGATTCAAGATGGATAATGGACTTAAATTTAAGGCATGAAACAATAAAAATCCTCAAAGAAAGCTTAGGAAAAGCACTGGAAAATATTGGCCTGGGGAAAGATTTCATGAGGAAGACTGCCATGGCAATTGCAACAATAACAAAAATAAACAAATGGAACTTAATTAAAGTGAAAAGCAACTAAGGAGACAACAACCAAAGCAAATAGACAACCTACACAAAGGGAAAGGATATTTGCATATTTTAAATCAGACAAAAGCTTGATAAGTAGGATCTATAGAGAACTCAAATTAATCTACATGGAAAAGATCCAACAATTCCATATATCAATGGACAAGAGACATGAATAGAACCTTCTCTAAAAAAAACAGACAAATGGCTAACAAACATATGAAAAAATGCTCATCATCCCTAATTGTTAGAGAAATGCAAATCTAAATTATGCTGAGATACCATCTAACCCCAGTGAGAATGGACCACATCACAAAATCTCAAAACTGCAGATGCTGGCATGGATGTGGAGAGAAGGGAACACTTTTACACTGCTGATGGGACTGCAAACTGATACAACCTTTTTGAAAGGAAGAATGGAGAACTCTCTCTTTTTATTTTTTATTTTTTATTTTTTTTTTGGCCAGGGCTGGATTTGAACCCACCACCTCTGGCATATGGGGCCAGTGCCCCACTCCTTTGAGCCACAGAGAACTCAAGCTAGACCTCCCATATGATCCTGCAATCCCATTACTGGGCATCTACCCAGAAGGAAAAAAATCCTTTTATCATAAGGACACTTGCACTAGGCTGTTTATTGCAGCTCAATTTACAATCGCTAAACTGTGGAAACTGCCTAAATGCCCACCAACCCAGGAATGGATTAACAAACTGTAGTACATGTACACTATGGAATACTATTCAGCCATTAAAAAAATGGAGACTTTACAGCCTTTGTATTAACCTGGATGGAAGTGGAACACATCATTCTTAGTAAAGCATCACAAGAATGGAGAAACATGAATTCCATGTACTCTATTTTGATATGAGGACAATTAATGACAATTAATGACACGGTGGGGGTGAGGAAAGGGGAGAGCAGAGAGAGAAAGAATGAGGGAGGGGTGGGGAAAGGAAGAAGAGAGAGAGGGAAGGTGCAAAGGGGGTGGGGTCTTGGTGTGTGCCACACCTTTTGGGGAGAAAACATGAATGTAAGAGGGACTTTACCCAACAAATGCAATCAGTGTAACATGTTTTCTTGTACCCTCAATGAATCCCCAACAATAAAAAAAATTAGAAAAGATACAAAGATCTCAAAGTAGAAAAATACTAGCCATATTTAGAGAGATAAGGATCATTTTTATTGGAAGAAAGAATTCAGAAAGTGGAATATTGAGAGTGAGTTTCAAAGGTTCAAGACTATGGAAAAGTTTGGAGCTTTATACAGCAGGAAATATGGAGTGATTCAAAGTTTTATAAATATTAATCTGAAATTGGACAGTTTGGAGTTATTGAAGGAGTGATATTAAAGAAAAATTGCACCAAATGAAGTTTAACAGGCAAGAAAGATTTTATTCCAGACAATTATAAAAGAGTCAAAACTGTTACAAAACAGTGGGAGATTGAACTCAACTCTGCTAATGCAAGTGAGAGAAATTTTAAGTGTCAGGGAAAGCTTAACATCTAGGAAAAATGCTGGAAGAGGTTGGTCAATGTGATTAGGCCATCTGTATTTGCTTATTGGCACATACCTAAATTAGGCTCTTAGCTTGCCACAGAAACTAGAAAGTAAGGGAGCTATTTTTTTTTTTTTCATAATTACATTTTCCAAAGGTTTGGCTTCCAGGTCCTTGAAAAAGACATCCTTGGGTTATAAAAGTGACAAGAGGCTAGGGGGAGATTTATATCTCAAAGGGGCAGAGAAAGAATTTATAATTGCAAGTTTCTAAAGTAAATGTTTTGAGAAAAGGGAGGTCAGAGACCTATGGTCAAGAAGAGATTTGCCTCAAGTTTAATCAAGCTGAGGAAAACATTAAGGCCATCTTTACCTGTTACTAAATTAGGGAGACCAGTTGGAAGGTCATTTTATAAGAGCATAATCTAAAGAAATAGCAAACAAGCAATACTTGAGAAAATGTGAAAAAAGTATCAAAAGGGATCGTCTGCTAACCAGTTAGATGTAGGTAAGGAAGAATGAGAAAGGGCAGATACAAAGTAAACTTAACTACAATTCCTAGAGGGATGTGGCTTTAATAAAGACGAAGTAAGTAGCAATAACACATTGGCACAAGTTGAGAGTCAGTTCAATGGATTCACAGAAATACTTCATCATTGATTCTATTCATTAAATCATGGACTAATAAACCTCCAACAATATTTACTAGATGTATTTCTGTTTAGGGGGTAAGAAGAAATGTCAATTACTTCAACTTAATCGCCACTTTATCTCTATGTAATTTTTAAAAACATACTTTGTGGACAAGTAATAAGAGAATAACATATCACAAACATTGAAAGTTAATAACATAATTATATCCTACAGGAAAAAGAGGGGGTTGGAGAGATAGGTACAAAATAAACAAGCAGAAGATGAAGTTTACCCACATTGTGGGTAGTTGTCTTTACATATTTATCTCATTAAATTTCAAAGAACCATGAAGAATAAAGATGATATTATTTACCCTATTCTTCACCAATTGCAGAGCTGCCTTCGAATACAAGTCTTTAGAACTTTAAAATCCAAATTCTGCTTGCTATAACAAGATGCCTAGGATAGGTACGCTTCAGTGAGCAGAGAAATTGATTGGAACTTGTATGAACTGATAACAAATTTGCTGAACAAGGGCCCTTGCTCAGTTATGGCATGAAATTACATGGGGTTTCCTTACGAACAATAATTGCAGACTTTAGAAGATGGTGTTTTTTTCAAGAATTAACTATTATTAGTGTCTTTTCAAACTTTAACTTAAATAAGTCCATGTTTTTGCTGGAGACAACGTGTAAGTATTTGGATAGGATTGTTTGCAATGATATAACTTGGTCGCCCTCTGGAGGCTATTTTCAGGTCTTACTAACAGGTCTTAATTTTGAAAATATATATATATATACCTAGTCCTAACAATTTAACAACTTATTTTAAATGTGTGGAAATCATGTAAATATGTTATGCTTAATTTTAAGTTTCAAAAACATTGGGTTCAAAATAATTACAGCTTTCAGAAATGTTGAATTTAACATTTTATAGCATAGGATGTTTTGAATTTCTCCTTCCCTTTGTAAATTGAGATGGTCATCATTCCCTTTTCATCAAGGTAAATCTGTCTGTATTGGGACTTTCATCCCTTTTCTACTAAGAGCACATTGGAATTTAGCTTTACATTAAAAAATAAAGCATATGAAATAATATTATGCACTCAATTAGAAAATCTATAGCTTTAAGTAAGGAAACCCATCTCTAAATTTCCAAATTGCTTTTTATTTTTTTCTTTCTTCCAGAGATAATAGGTCAGAGATCACAAAGATCTTTAACAGAATAACTGAAGGCATAAAAAATTCTCTGTTGCTTAGTTCATTCTTTTTAGTTTTCTTGTGGAAAGAATGTTATTCCAGTTAGTGAAAATTATACAGACAGCATGTTTGTTATGTAGCAAAGTAAGCATTTATGAGTTGCCATTATAAACAAAGTGACTACTTCTTAGATTAAATGAATATAAGTTTTTAAATAACATAGCAGGGAGAGAAGTCAGCCTTGGCCATTATTTGTGGTTCATTGTAGAACTAGAATTGCATAAAAGTTCTATAACATAAAGGTATCATGGAGGTCCCTTTGGGCTTCTGAGACGATTTCATACTTTTTCTCGTTGGTGCTTTCATATTCCATTGATAAATGTTTTGGTACAATGTTTAAGACTCTTAAATATTTAACAAGATGGATACTTCATGCTCTTTACATGGCTTCCCTATATATCTCTTCAGTTATTTCCCTATAATGACTTGGTTCAGCTCTAGGATCCCAGCCAATAGCAGAGTGGTATCAGGCACTGCTTATCATACCCACTTATTTTTCACTCACCGTTCCAATTGCCTTGGAGCCTCTTCCTTCATACCTTGACACTTACTGGTATCGCATTTCCAGAGGCAAATATTTTTTAGGGCATACTGTATATGTTCTACAATTGGAGAGAGGATGATGGAGGAATAGAAGCAAAAAATATATAAAGACAATTTTTTTCATGTATTTTCTGGCCACAAAAATTACAAGAACCATTCAGAGCAAGAGGGTAACTCAGATCCGTGCAGTAATTTGCCAATTAGAATGATGAATAGAGAGCAGTGAATAGATTGAATAGGAACCTAAGAGAGAAATTCGACAGGATTGGTAATGGATAGGATATGGTGGATGATGAGAGAGAGTGAAGTCAAGGATTATTGCTAGGCATCTGGCTTATATGCCTGGATGAATGGTGTCACCATACACTAAGACAAAGATGAAGACAAACAGATTAAGAGTTGGGGAAGGCCAGGAGTATGTTGAGTTTTATGTATATTTGAGATAATGGGAGTATATTGAGTTTTATGTATATTTGAGATAAACAGATTGAGTTGTTTAATGGACAATTGAATATACAGAATTCATATTAGCCATATCCGATATAGCAAGGCACTGAATAATGTCTTCAAGGTCTTTTGGTTATAATGCTTATAAAAAAAAAAAAAAGATTCCTTGCCAGGGCCACTGTCTATGTGGAGTTTGAACATCCTGCCTGTGTCTGTGTAGGCTGGGCTTTCCTCCAGTATTCTAGTTTCCTTCCACATCCCAAAGAAATTCACATTAGATGAATTGGTGTGCCTACATTGTCTAAGCAAGTGTGAGTGCACCCTGGAATGGGACGGTGTCCTAACTAGGGTTGATTCTGATCTTCTATACTGAGCTGCCAGGAGAGGCTCTGGCCTTGCATTACTCTGAACTGGATTAAGCAGTCTGGAAAGTGAATAAATGAATACAAATTATTGCAAACTAAAAATTTATTAAGTAGATGTAATCATATAAATGCACATTTATTATTGTTTTGAAAGTGTTCAATGAACCAACCATACTTGGTATGATCTGATTTTGAACTCCATGGTCAAAAGGAGGTGTTCCTTACCATTTGCATTTTATAAACATTTATTTCTTGATTTCACCAACCACCACTACAACTTCCATCACAAAACTGGGTAAATAATTACCTTGTTTTTATTATCTTTGTGTGTGTGTATGAGACAGAGTCTCACTTTGTTACCCTTGGTAGAGTGCTATGGCATTACAGCTCACAGCAACCTCCCACTCTTTGGCTTAAGCGATTCTCTTGCCTCAGCCTCCCAGGTAGCTGTGACTACAGGTGTCCACACAATGCTATTTTTTGGCTGTTGTTGTCATTGTTGTTTAGCAGGCCTGGAATGGATTCAAACCTGCTAGCTCCGGTGTATGTGGCTGGCACCCTAGCCGCTGGGCCTCAGGCACCGAGCCTTTATTATCTTTTATAAATGCATGTATGCTTCACATTTGTTTCAGTGTTTAATATTAGAAGTGTTTGGGGTCTTTATTTACAAGTTTGGTGATGGTTTTGTGACCAAAAAGAGGCCATTAAAAGTTAACTCGTTTATATCAATTAACCTATGGTAAAACTAATTTTGTTACGTGCCTATGGTAAAATTGGTTTCATAGCATTACTTCACTTAAGATCACAGTTTTCAAGGGGATATTAATGATGTTAAGTGAAGACTGTACATGTACCAGTATGATGACAGCTCTGATGGCCATTCCAGATGAAACATTCCAGATAAGTTACTTTGAAGGGTGGACTGGGCGATATTGTCGTTTTATAAGTTCCTAAGGGTAACACTCGAAAGTAACCATAGTTATATTCAGCAATGAGGTATTTAGCACTTTTTTCTAGGATGAGTTTTTGAACATAATTGTCCTACCTTGTATGTCTAATCTCTATTGAGGCAGTAATTGAAGTTGTGGGTTTCTATAAAATCATCTTTTGGGTTTGAAAATGAAAGTAAATAATGGCATAGAATTGAATTTTGAAGAATTTCGACATCTAATTTCTGGAGAGAAGAAGATGTATCTGCAAAAGGGGAAACAGGAAAACTAGGGAGTTTGGGAGAGGAAAATCAAGTTTCAAAGAGGGAAGCAAATGCAACTTGAGGGTAAAATAACTAAAAGATAAAATCTGCCTAATTGCATCTAGCAATTTTTATTGGCATGGTAACATCTGGGTTCTATTGGGAGTGGGCTGAAGATGACTAAGTGGTGAAATGAAGACACTGAATATAGATACACTTTTTAAAGAATTATTTTAAAAATGTGTTCAAAGAAAAAGAAGAGAAGAAAGGGCTGCTAATCACAGTAGAAGTTGAGTGGAGAAATGGTGAGTTTGATTTTGAATTTCTTTTTTGCTTGACTCTTCTTATCTATTGTTCTCCAATTTGGAAGATGTTAGAACATTTCAATAATAATGAAAAGGATCCTGAGGTGGTAGAAGGGGATATAATCCACAGCAGGAATGAGAAAATTGCCTTCAGTAAAAGTAGGGCTTCTGTTGTGTTAAATGAGCAAAGGAGATAAAGATGAGAGCAGATGTAGTAAGTGCATTACCTTCATGAACAGAAAAATTCCTCTCTGATGCCTTTTATTTTTTTTGTACTGTGAATAAGAAGAGATTATCTCCTGATAGTCCTGGTAGGACTATAGACAGTTAAAGATAGTGCAGAAGAATAGAAAAACACATGGTAAAGAATCAGAGAATGACCAGTCCAGATTAATGTAGCAGAATTGCAGGTCAATATTGAAGGACTTTTGAGGTTAGTGAACATGGATTTATAAAGAAAACAACATGAACTATTATATAATTTTCTCAGACAGCCCGTGAAAGCTGGAGGTAAAGAAAAGAGAAAGTAGTGGTTTGGGTTCATCTAGATTTGGGTATCATGAAAAGACACTGGAGCAAGTGAGTTTTGGGTATAAACGTACTATTGAAATAACGAACAATAGAATCTAAAAGAATAAGGATTCAAAAACAATATTAGGAGAAAATAAATAAAAATACAAACATGTTTCAAAATCTGATTGTGAGTGGTATTTCAACAACTAATCTGGACTATGAGAAGTTTGTTTTGAGGGATGACATACTTGTGTTAATAATTTTGGAGGTGGAACTGTATAATAAGGGCTTTTTTGTTTAAGATCTTATCTCCATCTTTTTCCTGCTATTATTTTTATTGTAAAGTATAGACTGCTGAAAATGTTATTTTCCTTCATCCCTTAACAACTAGCTTCCCATTAGGTTTGAGCAAAGGGTAAGCACTGATGAGATTTTGAAAGGAGGAAACAAAACAGAATGCACGCCTTCTATGAGTGGCATTTTCATCTACAGCTAAGGGTTTGTTTTCTTCATATGTCCAGCTACCTTTAGAGATCTGCTCCCTGTATGTTCCAAACACCACCAACAGCTTCTACGTCCATTCCAGTTCTGCTTCAGGGATTCACTCCTGACACACTCTACGGTTGCCTCCATATCCCCATTTTGATTCTTTAGCTTTGCAACCATTAAGAAAAGGTTCTTATATTAAATTCCACCTACTAAAGTCCCGAAGCAGACTTTCTGTCATGTCTGAAGTCTTGACTGAGTAGTACCACAAACAGACCCACAAGATAAGCCTCTGAAGTTCAGTTTTTCATCTCTTTGAGCTTGAATGTAGTAGTAAAGACCTAATTGCTAACATAAAGAAGGCAAGTACTTCTTCCAAGTTATGGAAATATGGTTATTAAAATTACTACCAATGTTTGCTTGGGATAAATTTCCAATTGAAGACAGTTCTTTTGGAGGTTAGGTGGCTGCTACATTTGTTCAGCCGGGTAGTTAAGAGGTCTTTGAAAAGCAAAAAGCAGTCTTTTATCTACTTATTTAGAGGTAATTGTGTAAAGCAGAAAGCAACATTCAAGGGAGTAGTTAAAACTAAAAAAAAAAAAAAAAAAGCATAGGGCCAGGGAAGAATAACGTAGAAATAAATTTATTCAAGGGCAGATAGAACAACAGGGCAGAGGGGAGCCTGGAAAAGCACATGTAGTGAGAAAAAAATGGAGTCAGGCAGGCTAAGAGGAACATGACACAGTTGGTCTAGTCAGTTTGATTTTTCTCTGATTTTTATTCTCTATCTTCTCTTTGACATAGCTGGTTTGGTTGGTTTAGGTTTTGTTTAACTTTTATTGTTTTTTATTTTTATTGTTTTATAAATTTAGTTATCTTAAAAATAACTATTTTGAATAGTTTAGGTGGATTGACTTAGATTAACTTTTGAAGTAAAATATTAAAATAAGTTATCGAATTATACTAAAATTAATATTTTTGTTTTGAACTATATAAATTAAGAAAGAATATCATATTGGACAGCTTTGAGTATATAAGAAATACAAATTTAAGTAAAGGTTGGTGAACCATTTTCATTACCTTTTTATTGTTAAGGCTTAACATTTATAGAGCTTTTTTATGTCTATCAATAAACTCTGCACCCGAGCCAAGATGGTGGCCGAGTAACAGCTTCCTTGCAACTGGGCTCGGTGAGACTGGGGAAAGAAGACTTCAGGCATCTCTGGCTGATGAGATCTGCCCAGAAACATCCCTTTGGGGACACAGGGAGACAGCGTGAGACTTCTGGACCCCCTGAGGAAGGGAAAAGCGGTGGAGATCTGGCAAGTGGTTGTGTGTGCTCGTTCGGTCTAATCCTGCCGGCAGCTGTGACTACAGCAGCAGTGAGATTGCAAACTGGAAAGGCCTTACCTGTGAGCTGTTTGGGTTTCTTTTGGACTTGGCACTCAGTTGAACTGCCTTGAGAGAACTGGGGCAAAAGTGCGGAGATATTTGAGTGTTATCTGGGGCTCCAGACTGAGCCACCGAGCCAGAAAGAGCTACCAGTGTTTGGTTGTGGGCTGTGTGGAGCCATTGTAGGAGAACTGCCCCGGCAAGCTCCACCCTCAGGGTCGCAGAACAACCATCCGGGCGGGAGCGAGTAATCTAGTGACTGAGCAGCCTAAAGGCGGAGACTGAGACACCTTGCAGCCTTAGCCCTCGGGGCATTGGGTGAGCCCAGTTTTGGCACACTGGGTAAGTGGATAGCCACTTAAGGAGTGATCCCAGCCACAAGTGCTTTCCTGGGAAAGCTTCTGCTTAGCCCAAGTTTGTGATTTAAAGTGCCTTCTAAACAGGCTGAGGAGGATTTAAGCTCTCTATCCTGCAGGGTTTGAGAAATCATTCCAGGCCTCCAGTCTCCATTTTGTTCAGCTGTATCAACATTGCGATTAACATATCATACCCCTGAAGATCACCTCTTGCCCAGACAATATCAGCAAGACATATATACTGCTTTGTTTCTTGGTTTTGTTTTGTTTTGTGGGT
>CAUYON010002057.1:0-26570 GCA_963573935.1 Arctocebus calabarensis
AAATGATTTCAATTTAACTCCATTCAATATGATATTGGCTGTGGGTTTGCTGTAGATGGCCTCTATTAGTTTAAGAAATGTCCCTTCTATACCAATTTTCTTAAGTGTTCTGATCATGAAGGGATGCTGGATATTGTCAAAAGCTCTTTCTGCATCAAGTGAGAGAATCCTTATTTTTTAATTTGTTTATTTGCTGAATTACAGTTATAGGTTTGTGTACATTGAACCAGCCTTGAGACCCTGGGATAAAGCCCACTTGGTCGTGGTGTATAATTTGTTTGATGTGTTGTTGGAATCTGTTAGGATCTTGTTGAGTATTTTTGCATCAATATTCATTAGTGATATTGGTCTATAGTTTTCTTTTTTTGTTGGGTCTTTCCCTGGTTTAGGGATCAAGGTGATGTTTGCTTCATAGAATGTGCTGGGTAGTATGCCTTTTTTTTTCTGTATTTTGGAAGAGATTAGTAATATAGGTACTAGTTCCTCGCTAAAGGTTTGGTAGAATTCTGACGTGGAACCATGAGGTCCAGGGCTTTTCTTTTTAGGGAGATTTTGTATAGTTGATGCTATTTCAGAAGTTGGTATCGGCCTGTTCAACATTTCTACTACGTTCTGGCTAAGTCTTGGTAGGTGGCGTGCTTCCAAGTATTGTTCGATTTCCTTCAGATTTTCAGATTTCTGAGAGTAAAGTTTCTTGTAATATTTGTTAAGAATTTTTTGAGTTTCTGAGGGGTCTGTTATTTTGTCTTTACCATTTCTTATTAATGAAATTAGAGATTTTCGTCTTTTTTGACGAAAAAAGCTAACCTTTTTGATTAGGTTAACTAAAGGTTTATCTATTTTATTGACCTTTTCAAAAAACCAACTTTTTGATTTATTGATCTGTCCTATAATTCTTTTGTTTTCAATTTCATTTAATTCTGCTCTAATTTTGGTTATTTCTTTTCTTCTGCTCAGTTTGGGGTTAGAATGTTCTTCCTTCTCCAGTTGCTTAAGATGTCCCATTAAGTTGTTAACTTCCTCTCTTTCTGTTCTCTTGAGGAAGACTGGCAGTGCTATAAATTTCCCTTTTCAGACTGCCTTTGCAGTATCCCAGAGGTTCTGATAATTCGTGTCTTCACCAACAGTGTATACGAGTTTCCTTTTCTCTGCATCCACCCAGCGTTTGTTATTTGACTTTGAAATAATAACCATTCAAACTGGAGTAAAATGATATCTCATTGTGAGCTTGATTTGCATTTCCCTGATTACTGATGTTGAACATTTTGGCCATTTGTATGTCTTCTTTTAAGAAACGTCTATTCAGATAATTTACCATCTTTTTAATGGGATTGTTTGGGGTTTTTGCTGCTGAATTGTTTGCATTCCTTGTATATTCTGGATATTAGTCCCTTTTTAAATTGTGAATATTTTCTCCCACTCAACAGGTTGTCTCTTCACTCTGTCAATTGTTTCCTTTGCTGTGTAGAAGGTTTTAAATGTAATTTATTCACATTTGTCTATTTTTGGTATTGTTGCCTATATTTTATGGTCTTAGCCATATAATCTTTGTCTAAAATAGCAACAAAAATAATTTTATGGTTGGGAGTCACCACAACATGAAGAACTATATTAAAGGGTCATGGCATTAGGAAGGTTGAGAACCACTGTGCTAGACCAATGTTGTGCATTTCCCTTGTTTTCTTCTAGATGTTTTATAGTTTCAGGTCTTAAGTATATGTCTCTAATCCATTTTTAGTTGTTTTTGCATATAGTAAGAGATAAGGGTCCAGTTTTATTTTTCTATGTGTGAATGTTCAATTTTCCCAGCGTAATATATTAGAGAGGGTATCCTTTCCTCTGTGTATATTCTTGGTCTCTTTGTCAAAAATCAGTTGACTGTAAACATGTGGGTTTATTTCTAGGATCTCTATTCTGCTTCACACACAAACAGTGTGTCTGTTTTTATATACATCCTAGTTTACAGTTTATTTTATCCTAATTTATAGTTTATAGTTACTATAGACTTGCAGCATATTTTAAAGTCAGGTAGTGTGATGCCTCCAGCTTGGTTCTTTTTTGCTCATAACTGCTTTGGCTATCTGAGCTCTTTTGTAGTTCCATATGAATTTTAGGATTGTTTTCTCTACCTTATGAAGAATGTCATTGGTATTTTGATACAGATTACATTGAATTTGTGGATAATTTTGGGTAGTATAGTCATTTTATTTATATTTCAGTCCATGAGCATAGGATGTTTTTCCATTTGTTTGCGTCCTCTTCAATTTCTTTAATCAGTGTTTTGTAGTTTTCACTGTTCATATTTTTACTTAAGTCTATTTCTAGGTATTTTATTTTTTGTAGTTATTGTAAATAGGATTGATTTCTTGATCTATTTTTCACCTACTTTATTATTGGTATATGGAAATACTGCTGATGTTTGTACCCTGCAACTTTAGTGAATTTATTTATCAATTCTAAGAATTTTTTGCTGAAGTCTGGGTTTTTCTAAATGTTAAGATCATGTCTTCTGCAAAGACGGACAATTTTTTTTTTTCTTTTTGAGATAGAGTCTGGGTAGAGTGCTGAGGCATCACAGCTCATAGCAACCTCAAACTCTCTTGGGCTTAATCGATTCTCTTGCCTCAGCCTCCCAAGTAGCTGGGACTATAGGTGCCTGTTACAATGCCTGGCTACTTTTTAGTTGTAGTTATCATTGTTGTTTGGCAGGCCTGGGCTGGATTTGAATCTGCCAGCTCTGTTGTATGTGGCTGGCATCTTAGCTGCTGAGCCAAGAAGGACAATTTGACTTTCTCTTTTCCAATTTGAATGCCTTTTTTATTTTTCCTTTTGCTTGATTGTTCTGGATAGAATTTCCAGTACCATGTTGAATGGGAATGATGAGAGTGAACACTCTTGTCTTGTTCCAGTTCTTAGAGATTTTCGGCTTTTCCCCATTCACTAAGATGTTAGCTATGGGTTTGTCATATGTGGCCTTTATTATATTGAGGTACATTCCTTCTATGCCTAGCTTATTGATCATTTGTATTATGAAGGGATATGGAATTTTAACAAATACTTTTTCTGTGTCTATTGAGATGATCAGAAGGTTTTTGTCCTTTTTTTTTTTTTTTCCTGTTGTGATTCTGTTCTATCACACTGATTGATTTGTGTATGTTGAACCATCCTTGCACTCCTGGGAAAAATTCTGCTTGATTATGATGAATTATCTTTTGGTGTGTTGGTGGATTCAGTTTGCTAGCATTTCTTTGAAGATTTTTGCCTCTGTATTCATTATGGATCTTGGTCTGTAGTTTTCTTTTTCAGTTGTGTTTCTGACTTTTTGGTATTAGGGTAATAACTTCTTTTGTAAAATGAGTTAAAAAGAACTTTTTCCTCTTCCTTTTTCCTATTCCTCTTTGGAATAGGTTGAAAAGAATTGGCGTTAGTTTTTCTTTGAAAGTTTGGTGGAATTCAGCAGTAAAGTCATTCAATTTGAGGCTTTTATTTCTTAGAAGAGTTTTAATGATTAATTCAATCTTACTATTCATTATTGGTCTATTCAGGTTTTTCAATTTTCCTGGTTCACTCTTGGTAGGTTGTATGTGTTCACTCTTGGTAGGAATTCATTCATTTCCTCTAAGATTCCCAGTTTGTTACTATATAGTTCATCATACTCTAGAATCTTTTTTATTTCTGTGGTGTACATCAATTTTAATGGATCCTTTTTTGTTTCTGGTTTTATGTAGGTCTTCTCTCGCTCTCTTTTTTTTTTGTAGAGACAGTTTCACTTTATCACCCTCAGTAGAGTGCCATGGCATCACACAGCTCACAGCAACCTCCAACTCCTGGGCTTAGGTGATTTTTTTGCCGCAGCCTCCTGAGTAGCTGGGACTACAGGTGCCCACCACAAAGTCCAGCTATTTTTCTGTTTTGCAGTTCGGCCGAGGCAGGGTTTGAACCTGCCACCTTCAGTGCATGGGGCTGGGGCCCTACTCAATGAGCCACAAGTGCCACCGCCCTCTCTCTCTTTTTCTGTTAGTCTACCTAGCAATTTATTCTTTGTCTTTTTAAAAATCAACGTTTGTTTCATTGATTCTTTATATTTGTTTTTAGTCTCTGTTTTATTTATTTCTACTTTGTTGTTATCTCTTTCCTTCTGTTAATTTTGAATTTGGTTGTTCTTTTCTAGTTCCTTGAGAACTATCATTAGGTTTTTTAACTTTCTACTTTTTGACATTGGAGTTTATTTTTACCATCTTCCCTCTTGAAATTGTTTTCTTTTTTTTTTTCTTTCTATCTATAGGTTTTGGTATATTGTGCTTTCATTTTTGATTTCCTTGACCCCAATGATTGTTCAAGAGCATGTTGTTAAATTTCTAGGTATTTGTATTGTGTCCAGGATTTGTTTTTTCTTATTTTATTTTGGTTGGTCTTACAATGCTTGATGTAATTATAATTTTTTAAACATTTGCTGAGACTTTTTTGTGGCCTAAAATATAATTTATATTGGAGAAAATTTCTCTAGTGTGATGAGAAGAATGTGTATCTGCTGGATAAAATGTTACCTAAGTATCTGTTAGGTCCATTGGGTTTAACGTGCAATTTTAATCCTATGTTTCTGAATTTTCTTCCCTACTGAGTGTAGGGTGTTAAAGTTCCGAACATTATTGTGATAATATTTGAGTCTCTCTCCCTTTAAATCTAATAATGTTTGCTCTATATGTACTTCTCTTTAGATCAAATATCCAGTGTTGGGTATATATATATTTAGAATATTATATCTCCTTGCTAAATTTGTCTCTTTATCCTTTTACTGCTTTCAATTTAAAGTGACTTTTACCTGATACAAGTATAGCTACTTCTGTTCTTGATGTTCATTTGCATGGAATATCTTTTTCCATTCTTTCGATTTCAATCTATCTGTATCCTTACAGGGAGAGCAAGCTTCTTGTAGGTAGCATATAGTGGAGTGATAGGTTGTTAAGTCCATTCAACCAGTATAAACTGGTTACCCTCTTTTAAGAGGGTAAGTTAGGCTCGGTGCCTGTGGCTCAATGGGCTAAGGCTCCAGCCACGTACACCTGAGCTAGCGGGTTCAAATCCAGCCCAGGCCTGCCAAGCAACAATGACAGCTGCAACCAAAAAATGGCCGGGCGTTGTGGCGGGCGCCTGTAGTCTTAGCTACTTGGGAGGCGGAGGCAGGAGACTCGCTTGAGCCAAGGAATTGGAGGTTACTGTGAGCTGTGATACCACAGCACTCTATCCAGGGTGACAGCTTGAGGCTCTGTCTCAAAAACAAAAAAAGGGTAATTTAATCAGTTTCTACTCAAGGGTATTATTGCTAAGTGAGCACTTATTCCTATCTTTTTGTTGTTTTCTGGTTGTTTTGTAGCTCCTGTGTTCCTTTCTTATTTATCATTATGGTTTGGTTTTCTATAGTGGTATTGACTGACAACTTTCTCTTTCCTATTTGTGTATCTGCCCTAACAGTGAATTTTATACTTTCATATGTTCTCATGATAACAAATATCATCCTTTTCCTTTCTGATGTACAATTCCTTCAAGCATTTCATGCAGAGCTGATCTAGTGGTGATAAATTTCCTCTTTTGCTTACCCAGGGAAGACTTTATTTCCTCTTCCTTTTAAAGAATGACCTTGCTGAGTATAGTGGTTTTGGCTGGCAGGTTTTTTTTTTTTTCTTTTATCAGTTTGAATATATCATCTCATTTTCTCCTGGTCTGCAGGGTTTCTCCTGAGAAATCTGAGGTATTCTGGTGGAAGTTTCCTTATGTTTACTCGATGCTTTCTCTCCCTGTTTTTAGAATTGCCTTTGACTTTTAGCAGTTTGGCTATAACATGACTCAAAGAAGATCTTTTTGAGTTTCTATTCATGAATCTGAGTTTTTTGTGTTTTGATATCTGAATCTCTTCTAGGACTCAGGAATTTTTCTCCTGTTATTTCTTTAAATAGATTTTATTTTAATTTGGGGCTTTTCTTCACTTTCTGGAATATCCCAAATGTGAATATTTGGTCAATTATAGTGTCATGTGGGTTTGTTTTCTATCTGTTTCTTTCAAGTTCTGAAAGCCTTCTGCTAGATTTAGTCTATTGTTGAAGTTCTTGAATGAATTTTGTTTCAATCATTGAATTCTTCAGCTTTAGGATTTCTACTTGGTTTTATGATTTCTATCTCTTTATGTTTCTTATTCAGATCCTGAATTGTTTTCCTGATCTATTTTTGTTTATTTGCATTCTTTTATATGTATATCCCACTGAACTTTTTTAATACCATTATTTTGCAATCTCTTTCAGAAATATGTTTCATGTATTTCTTATTGAAATCTGTTCCTGAAGTTCATTGTTTCTCTAAAGGTATCATGCTTTCTTTTTCATGTTTGTGTCCTTACATTGATACATGAATAGGTATATCTGGTGTATAAGTCTCTTCTTCCAATTTTTTGGATAAGTTTTCATGGTGGAATACGTTTTCCTGTAAATGTTTCTATAGCGATGGAGGAGTGCAGTCTTTATATGACTGTGTACAGAAGTTCATATGACTTCTTCTATATTATGGCAAGGCTTTTCTGGGAATGAGGACACTGAGTAGACTGGTCCTCTGACCTTATTTGGTGCAGGGTTGGGCTCAGCATACTATCTTTGGCCCCCAGGCAACATACACAGGCACTAGTATTAATGGGTCAAGGCAAGCTGATTCTTGAACTTGAAGGTGGCTTGCCCAGGTGCCAATAGTTGCAACAGTAGGCTAGGTTGCAACTAGCAACCTTACGCCCCTGGGCAGCATGCATTCCATTAGTGATGTCAGTAGCATCTATGGGCCAACATTCAGGCTCCCAGGCAGCAGGTTAGTGTGGCAGCATTAGATTAGTCAGGTCAGTTCCCAGCTCCCCAGATGTGTCGGTAGGTGCCAGCTGTAGTGAGTGGTTCCATACACGTAGGCCTGTCCTCAGGCCCCCTCATGGTGCATGCAGGTGCAGGCTTCAGTGGACAAGATAGGATGATCCCTTGGCCTATTGACAGTGTTGGGTTGTCAGAAGCAAACATTCTAGGGCTGTTAGTAGGCTCTCTGGTGGTGCATACATGTGCCAGAAGCAGCATTCATGGAAAACTAATCCCAGGCCCCTCAGACTGCACGCTCAGATCATAGTGACATAGTGGGCTGAGCACTTTGTCCACTCTTCATGTTCTTTATCAGTGCTACTTCTTAATTATCTCTTTTGGAACCTAAAGGATTTCATCAACATCTGCCCATTGTGGCTGGTGCTCGTCATGACAGAATCATCATGTTGATTTAGTTCTTCTGTCTTATAGGTCATATTCTTCAAGAATCTTGTTCACTGTGCTCAGTCTACATCTTCATTTCCTCTTGTGAATCATCCACTGTTAGCAACTAGAGAGGAGGAGTTAGTCCTACACTGGGCTGGTTAAGCCCCTTTCTCTAGTAAGAGAATATGGTTGTTTGTAGGGAAAGTTCATGTGCTTGAATCTGTGATCTAAATTACTTTTTTAAGGTCATAGTTTTTGATAACGAATTATATTTTCCAACCCATTAAGCATTTCTCAGTGGCCTTTTAGTCAGGAATTCAGTTTCTCTTAGTGAGTACTTAAGAAATTAAAAATTAGGATTTGAGAGGGTGAGAAGTTAAAAGCACTGGAAATGGGGAGTTTTCTCTTCCTATGTTATAAATGACAATAGCCACACTGCTGTGTAATTTTCTTTATGCCACTAATTCTTTCATGTAGCTCCAATTTAAAACAAAATCAGAATAGATTTTTTTAAAGTACATATTTAACATAGTGCCTCTGCCCATTTAAAATGAAAGCCACAGTGAAAAGGAAATAAGATACACCTATAGTAGGATGATGTGCTGATTGTGGAACAGGGCTGTATGGGGGAAAGGAGGTTGTTTTGTTTTGTTTTTTCATGTCTCTAGGTTTGGTAAGTGGTGAAATTATAAAATTCCATTTTTTCTTTGGGGAGATGTGAGAGTCTAATGCAAGGCATCATTCATACCTCCTGGTAATGTCTGTGGAATTTAGTAGGTCATAATGAAGCATTTTATTGATTACATTATGAGAAAGCAATTCAGAATTCACCTAATTTTTCAGTTCTAGGGCGTCTCCTATGCAATGACAGGCTGGCTGTTCATCACTGTGGCTAACACTGAGTACCACAGAATGCCCGTTATAGCCCTGGTGAGAGGATCTTTGAGGAGGTAATTGTGGTGTCCCTCATCATCTTCATGTGGCCTCTTAGTCAAGAGCCTCATAATTTCTTCCACAGCGTGGAACAGCAAGGGCACTAATGCAGCTCACGGTGATTTTTGGCTTCTCCCGTCCACTGGATGGCGTCGATGCTCCCTGATCCCTTTAAAAAAAAAAAAAAAAATAGAACATTTCCCACAGATGCTGAGCAGCTGTCCTTGTCTAAAGATTCTCTGAGAAAGAGGAGTGGGGGCTCCTCTTTGTTTTTTGTTCATAATAAGCAGACTTGTTTATTGAAAACAAAACTCCCTTCTAGGATGGGAGAGCAGGAAGGAGTGGGTGAAGGGAGCAGGAAAATATGAAGGAATTCAATAAGGAGGGAAAACTGTCAGAAGCCTGCCTACACAGGCTGAACTCTTTCTTTTAAGAAAATCTGGCTCCCTTGCACATGCTGTAATTTAAAATGGCTAAAAGTGTGCTTTGAATCAAATGGGTTTCTTCAGGAGACCATAGGACATAGACATTATGCTTATTAGAATTTAATCTATTTGCAAAAAAAAAAAAAAAAAACCAACAAATTATCAAAGCTGCCTGGGGAGCTTCTAATGTGTCTTAACTACTGCTTATCAGCTGACTTGTTCTGCTAATATTTTTCTGGTTTCACAGGTAAAGCCTCAATGTATAGACAGTGAAGTAGAAGTAGCCTGAGTATGCAACAAAAAACAACTATGTTGTTCTTTCCATGAAGAAAAGATTTAGTTTCACCCTATATTCCCCTAATTATCTCCCTTAGTCAGAGCAAGAGGAGGACAGAGGGCAACCACACAAATGAGCTATGCTAGTGATGACTGGTAGATGGTGGAGAAGCAGAGTCAAAAACAGACTGCTCAGAGGGCCGATCTCTGAGAATTTATAGTCAAAATCTAATAGTGTGTGATTGGATTTCTGTTACATTTTCCCAGTTGTAGCTATCTTCTAGATTTTGAATCTTCACAAGAAAAGAGATATGTGTATATATCCTTAATGCCTCAACAAGTCCTAAATGTTCTTATCCCACTCAGAAGAGAAAACAGAGAGCCCAAGCATGATGGCTCATGCCTGTAATCCTAGCACTCTGGGAGGCTGAAGTGGGTGGATTGCCTGAGCTCACAGGTTCGAGACCAGCCTGAGCTAGTGCAAGACCCTGTCTCTAAAAATAGCCAGGTTTTTTGGTAGGTGCCTGTAGTCCCAGCTACTTGGGAGGTGGAGGCAGGAGAATCACTCAATCCCAAGAGTTAGAGGTTGCTGTGAGCTCAGATGTCAAGGCACTCTACCAAGGGTGACCAAGTGAGATTGTCTCAAAAAAGAAAAAAGAAAAGTTGACAGGTTTTGGGCAATGAGAAGCTAAAAAAACAAAACAAAACAAAAATAGACTAGTCTTTCCTGGTGATTCTATAATAATATATGGGAATCATTTCTATAACATAATCAACACTTCTTTTGCATTAAAATAAATCACCACCCAAATTTTACCCTAATAGTGGCAATAGAAAACAGATGATGAAAACAAGGTGGTATGCCCAGCCAGTTATGAGAAATTATTAGTATTCATTGTCAGAAGCAAGCTTCCTTGAACTTGTTTTTATTTTATTTCAACATAGCAAAAAAATAGTTTGGGAGCAAGGCTGTTATCTTAAAAGTAGGAAAAACATTTAAGCTACATTATCTTAGCTGTGATAAGTTTTGGCGATGACTGATGGGCACAATGCTGTCAGCTTCTTTTCATCAAGAACAAATTGTCAACCTAGAGTGTTAAAGACAAAAATTGTTGGCTATGTCTCTGGATGAGCAAAATTATTAGTTGCGTATCTAGAAGGTGAAAGTCATTGGGTATAAGAGTAAATTGTCGGATGCATATTTTCAGAGCAGAATCATTGGCTGTGTCAATTAGATAACAGGGTACTATTTTACTGTTGAACTGTGAATTTACTATTTTTGTCTCCTTTGCCATTTGAATTGGCTAAGTGAACCCCACACAAATTGTCAGGTGCATTATTTCTTAGTGAGGACAGATGTGCCACGTGTGCCATTTGTGTTATGGCTGAGAAAATAGATACATCTGGGCAACCAACCAGTTAGTATATGATAAAATGCTGCCTGTGTTAATGGAGAAAGAGCCATCCTGGATTCTTCTAATGGGTGCTTCAATCCAAAATGAAAGGCAGCAAGGTCAGTGGGAGGTGGGACAAAGGCCCTTGGAGTGGGACCATCACCACTAGAGCACTGTATTTAATAACATGACTGGTGACAAGTTTGTCCATAATTCATTTCTGGGTCATATTGTTTGGTGCTGTGTGTGTGCGTGTATATGAGAGAGAGAGAGAGAGAGAGAGAGTCAGTCTACATTTCTACACTGGCTCCCATTCAACTGGCAAAAGTTTTCTGACCAGAACTTAGCCTCAGGGTAAGGGGTAAATAGAAGAGGACAACTGTGTGCATCTCTATCACAAGAGTTTCAAGGTCACATTTGAGGAGCTAGCCCGGATAACACTGCCAACAAGAGCCATATCAGACTCGATTATAGGAAAGATTTGAAATCCTTTCCCAATGATGGAGATGTAAACACTGTGTGCATTTTTCTTTATTTTTTTAGACTGAAATGATACTCTGACTTCCTAGGATTTTCTGGGAATCTGGAAATTAATCGCCCATTTTATTTTGATTCTGTAGGTTTGTGGTTGTGGTTACAGAAGGCAGACCCAGCTGTGAGTCTAAATTAAGGAAATATTTGTTAAAAATATAGAGCTACAAGATTCCTAGTTTGTTCTTCGGCAAAGCTAATCTAGTTAGCTGTGTCATGAAACACTGGCTCACAAATTTTCAGTGGCTTCCCAATGCCTATAAGATAAAGTAAATGTTCCGTACACCAGAATCCAAGACCTTCTACAACTGGCCTTTTCCATTCTATTCCAAGCCCATATGTATATCCTGCAGGCAAGCTGCTCCAATCATTATGCGTATCCTCAGCCCTGACCTGTTGTAACCTTACCCCTCATCTTAATCTTAACTCTGATCCTCACCATTCCTATTTGAACTCCTTGGTACCTATAGTCACTGTATCTTTAGTGAAATCTAATAGGTCTAAAGGCATTCTTTAGTTGGAGAAAAATCTCTTTAGTAAAGTATCATGGAAGAGCAAGTATCCAATGTTTTCAATACCAATATGCGACCAGCAGATGAGCTAATACATCCCCACATAAAAGGAAAACTCAGTTTAATTCAAGTTGGGAGGAGGAGGGAGGGAAAAGGCTGGGGGATTGGTGTGCTTTCACCTAATGGGCACAATGTAAGAGTATGTGGCACATCTCCTGGGTAAGAGGCACAACTACATGACAAAGACCTTACTTAACAATGCGTTCATGGTAATGTAATCGTTTTACCCTCATGTTAATCTGAAATAAAAATAAAGAAAAATAAAGAACATTCTTACTCCTCTTTAGTCACTGCAATTATAATCACTCAGAACTACTAATTCAGCACTGCAATTATGGTCACTCAGTGCTACTAATTCAGCACTGATTATTCAACACTATCTTTTATTGTCCTTTATGTAATTAATAATTTAAGGACTAACTATATTAGAACTAACATGAGTGACATAATGATGAACAAGGCATGTCTCTATTGTCTTGGATTTTGTTGAAAGTTATTTATGAAGAGGAAACACCCTGAGGGCTGGTCAGAAGACTGCTTACTCACACTTGCTGTTCAGAAATCTTCCTGGTGGAATTTACATGCATGAGTTTCCTTCTTTCCTCCAAAGGAAAGAGAAGACTCAGCTAGGCCCACAGATAGGAAGTCTTAGCTCGTGCAAGGAAGTCACAGTAGGATGGTATATTAAACTAGGATGTTGACTTAGTTCTTCCTGTAACTACTTCCTTTCTCATTATTCTAAGTAGATGGACTCTACTTCGTAAGGGAGGAATGGTAAATACAAGGTGGATGCCTTGCATTGAGGGTGTTGTCAACTATCCCCAAGTATTTGAACCTCATCTTACAAGGAGCCATCTAAGGCTTTTGGTAAAGGGAAGGAAAAGACCAAATTTACATTTCAAAGATGTCAAAATGTCTTCAGTAGGAAAAGATTATAAAGTTAGATAAACCAAGGGTGATTTGCCTATTTAGTATCTTGTCCATTTTTAGCATTGGTCCTAGCTTTTTCATTTTTTAACAAAAAAGGAATTGCCTGTATACTTCCAGCTTCTACCAGGTTCTCTGAAGCCTTCTTGCTGTTTGTCAGTGAACTGAATTGTGACCTTAGTACATGGTTAACTCTGAAAGTCATAAAAGGCGTCTGCCTTTCAAGAACAGCATGCAGGGCTCACCATGGAACAGCCAGCTGGTGGCTACATCTACGTCATCAAATTCTCAGATGGCAGTGGAAGAAGTGTTTGAAACTGCTCTCCTCTCTAATGTACCAGCACTTGTGTCAGCCTGGGAGATGGAACCATTATAGACAGTCAAAAAAACAGAACGGTAAAGGGAAATGTACGGACCATAATGAGCAGGAATATAAGTTGGGTGGTCTTCACTGTAGAGCATAATGAGAAATCTCAATATTTACTATGGTAGTTTTATCATCTATTGTATGGTATAAATCTATAATTATTTGTGTATTTTTATTGTTTTGTGCTCTTGTATTCAGCAGTAAACTATTTTAGCAACCATGAGTTAAGAAAAATCAAAAGCACATGTTCAAAGAAAAATTAAGTATTGAATTGTTTATTGAGAAAGTTGATAGTTATTGGGTAACTTGCATAAAATGGTGTCACTAACCAAATGAAAACCAGAAGATAAATCTGTGAAAAAGTCATCTATTTAAAAACTTAATATTTATACAACTTTGATAATTTAAAGAGAACAGATGCAAAAAGTATATTTCCTTATCACTTTATGAAATAATGACTTTTTATAAGAGCAAATGACTATTTTGTTCATCTTCAATTCATAATTTTCTAGTGCACATACCAAAAGTGAAGTGATAATTATTAATATAGGTTTAATTAGCAAATAAATTTCGCAGTTAAATGCTGCCAGTTTTGTATCAGTTATCAGATGCTTCAGATGTAAACTAGTTCCAATAATGGTTCTTTAAAAAATAAAAAACCTCATTAATGCACCCAAAGTAAACTTTTTTGAAAGTTCATTTGGTTGGCAGTATTGTGAATGCTCTTCCAAATTTAGTTTAAAAAGAAGCTCAGTTTTGGACAGGAAATTAGTTTGTGATAATACAAATCTAAATTTTGGTGAAGCACAGACATGGTATATTATTTCTATACCAAATTAAGAAATTTATGGAACTGAAATATATATCCTTATATTTGTTTGTGGTGCACACATATTTTATAAATACAGCTAAACATATGCTATTCTACTGATTAAATATATTTTTAACTAGAACCCTGAGTATATAAAAAATATATTAAAAACTCTGTAATGAAGTTTGTGGAATTCAAAATGTTGAATACACTAATTTTTCATGGTGCCACTTTTTTTTCCTCTTTGCTACTCATTAGCAATTGGATTTTAGAAATGTCTGAACCCTTGGGGCACTCTGCAAATTAGCCTAAATAGCCTATAGTGGTTCTAAAACTCTTTGTAGACAATTCCTTTAAATTTTGATTAAATTTTATTTAACATAAGTTGAGATTTTTAATTAAATTAAATTAATTTATTTATTTTGTAGAGACAGAGTCTCACTTTATCGCCCTCAGTAGAGTGTCGTGACGTCACACAGCTCACAGCAACCTCCAACTCCTGGGCTTAGGTGATTCTCTTGTCTCAGCCTCCAGAGTAGCTGGGACTACAGGCACCTGCCACAACGCCCCGCTATTTTTTTGTTTTGCAGTTCGGCCGAGGCTGGGTTTGAACCCGCCACCTTCTGCATATGGGGCTGGCGCCCTACTCGCTAAGCCACAGGCGCCACCCTTAATATTTTTAATTATTGTGAATACACAATGGTTACATATATTTATAGGATAAATGTGATTTTCTTTTTTTTTTTTTTTTTAGACAGGGTCTCACTGTCTTAAGCTGGCTAGAATGTAGTAGTATCATGATAGTTTACTGTAACCTCCAGATTCTGGGCTCAAGTGATCCTCCTGCCTCAGCCTCCCAAGTAGCTCAGATTACAAGCATTTGTTACTATATCTGGCTAATTTTTCTACATTTCTTTCTTTCTTTCTTTTTCTTTTTTTTAAAGTAGAGACAGGATCTTGCTCTTGTTCTGGCTGGTCTCAAACTCCTGACCTCAATCAATCCTCTTACTGAAGCCTTTCAAAGTGCTAGGATTATAGGCATGACCCACTATGCCAGCCAAATGTGATGTTTTGATACAAGCATACAATATATAATAATAAAACCAGAGTAATCAGAGTATCCATGATAAGCATTTATCATTTCTTTGTATTAGAAACATTGCTATTCCACTTTCTTGGGAATTTTAAAGGATACCATAAATAATTGTTAGCTATAGTCATTTTGTTGTGTTATCAGATATTGCTCATTCTATCTAACTGTATTTTTATACCCATTAACCATTTCCCCCTTAACTTCTCCTCCCAGCTGCCCTTCCTATCCTCCTCCTCATTCTACTTTGTCTCCGTGAGATCAATTGTTTTAAATTTACTTCTGACATCTGAGTGAAACTGTGGGAGAATTGTCTTTCTGTACTCAGCTTATTTCATTTAATGTGATGTTCTCCAGTTCCATCCATGTTGTTGCAATTGACAGGACTTCATTCTTTTTATGGATGAATAATATTCCATTTTGTATATGTACCACAATTTCTTTATCTGTTGATGGACACTTAGATTGATTCCAAATCTTGGTTATTGTAAATAATGGTACAATAAACATGGGAGTGCAGATATCTTTTCAACATACTGATTTCCTTCTTTTGGATACAAACTTAGAAATGGAATTCTGGGTCATATAGTACTTCTGTTTTTAACTTATTGAGGAGCCTCTATGCTGTTCTCTATAGTGGTTGCATTAATATACATTCCCACTACCAGTATAACATTGTTCCCTCTTCTCTACACTTTTATCAGCATTTGTTATTGCCTATGTCTTAAAAAATAAAGGCCATTGTAACAGGTAAAATGACATCTCATTGTAGTTTTGATTTGTGTTATTCTAATGATGTTGAGCTTTTTCCCACATGAGCTTTTTTTGATTTGTGTTATTCTAACAATGTTGAGCTTTTTCCCACATAACTGTTGGCCATTTCTGTCTTCTTTCGAGAGAAGTTTATTCAGATCTTCTACTCTTTAATTGAATTATAGATTTGTTTTTTACCTTGAGTTGTTTGAGTTCCTTATATAGTCTAGTTATTAATCCTTCATTAGTTGAATAGTTTGCAAATATTTTCTCTCACGGGGGGAGAAACCTGTCATCTTAAGTCCACATGTGCCTTCAATGTCTTTAAGTACAGCCTTTCAACTGAATCCAAATTTTTATAGAACAAATCCTTTTAATAAAAGGAGTACAGCACAGAGAGATGAAGCTTTGCTTACCCCTTTGGTGTTTAAGAAAGAACAATCTTGAAATTTGAAGGCTTCAGGTTCCCCACTCTAGGGATCATTTCCACAATGTTTCTTTTAGAAATTTCATAGTTTTAGAGCTTAGATGTAAGTCTTTAATCCATTTCAATTTGATTTTTATATATGATGAGAGATAAAGGTCTAGTTTCATTTGTCTGAATATGGATATACAGTTTTTCCAGTACCATTTATTGAAGAGACTATCCTTTCCCCAATGTATGTTCTTGACACATATGTCAAAAATGAATTAATCATAGATGTGTGCATTTATTTCTAGGTTCTCTGTTCTGTTCCATTGGTCTATGTGTCTGTTTTTATGCCAGTGCTATGCTGTTTTGATCACTACAACTCTGTAGTATAATTTGAAGTCAGCTAAAGAGACTCTTCCAGTTTTGTTCTTTTTGCTCAGGATGGCTTTAGCCAGTGTTGGACTTTGTGGTACTATATAAATTTTAGGATATTTTTTCTACTTCCGTGAAGAATGTCATTGTATTTTGATTAAAGATTACATTGATCTATAGATTGCTTTGGGTAGTATGGACATTGTAATAATATTGATTATTCCAATCCATGAGTGTGGAATATCTTTCCATTTTACTCTTCAGTTTCTTTCACCTATATTTTTTAGTCTTCATTATAGAGATTTTTCACTGCTTTAGTTAAGTTTATTTTTTTGTATTTGTAGCTATTACAAGTGAGATTACTTTCTTGATTTCTTTTTCAGATTGTTTACTGTTGACACATAGAAATGCTTCTGATTTTTCTTTTTTTGAGACAGAGCCTCAAGCTGTCACCCTGGATAGAGTGCTGTGGCATCACAGCTCACAGCAACCTCCAATTCTTGGGCTCAAGCGAGTCTCCTGCCTCTGCCTCCCAAGTAGCTGGGACTACAGGCGTCCACCACAATGCCTGGCCATTTTTTGGTTGCAGCCGTCATTGTTGGTTGGCGGGCCGGGGCTGGATTTGAACCCACCAGCTCAGGTGTACATGGCTGGCACCTTAGCCCATTGAGCCACAGGTGTCGAGCCGCTACTGATTTTTCCATGTTCATTTTATTTCCTGCAACCTTACTGAATTTGTCAGTTTTAGTAGTTTTTGGTAGAGTCTTTAGGTTTCTTTAAATAGAAGATTATATCATCTGTACACAAGGATAATTTGGCTTCTTCCTTTCCCATTTGAATGCCTTTCTTTCTCTTATCTGATTGCTCTAGCTAGAACTTCTAGTACTATATTGAATAACAGTGGTGAAAATGGCCATCCTTGTTTTGCTCTAGTTCTCAGAGGAAAGGCTTTCAGTTTTCCCCCATCCAGTATGATACATGTACTAGCTTGGGTCTGTCATAGATGGTTCTTACTGTGCTGAAGTAAGTTCTTCTATATCTAGTTCTTTGAGAGTTTTTACCATGAAAGATGTGGATTTTATCAAGTGTTTTTTCAGCATCAATTAAAATGATCATTTTTTTTTCCTTCATTCTGTTGATGTGATTTATCACATTGATTTAGGTATAATAAACCATCCTCATATCTTTGTAATTCCACTTGGTTATGAAAAATAATGTTTTTAATGCGTTGTCAAATTCCTTTTACTAGTAATTTGTTGAGGACCTTTTCATCTGTTTATCAAAGATTGGCCTATACTTTTCTTATTTTGTTGTGTTCTTGGTTTGGGAATAAGATGATACCAGTTTCATAAAATGTATTTGGGAGTATCCGATCCCAAATCGGATTTTTTGGAATAGTTTAAATGGGATTGATATTAGTTTTTCTTTGAATGCTTGGTAGAATTCAGCAGTGAAGTCATTGGATCCTTGGCTTTTTTGAGGGGGGTGACTTTTATTACTGCTTCTATCTTGTTACTTATTATTGGTTTATTGAGGTTTTGGCTTTCTTCTTCTTCTTCTTCTTTTTTTTTTTTTGAGACAGAGCTTCAAGCTGTCACCCTGGGTAGAGTGCCATGGCATCACAGCTCACAGCAACCTTCAACTCCTGGGTTTAAGCGATTCTCTTGCCTCAGCCTCCCAAGTAGCTGGGACTACAGGCACCCGCCACAATGCCTGGCTATTTTTTGGTTGTAGTTGTCATTGTTCTTTGGCAGGCCTGGGCTGGATTCGAACCTGCCAGCTTTGGCGTATGTGGCTAGTGCCTTAGCAGCTTGAGCTACAGGTGCTGAGCCAAGGATTTCTTCCTTTTTCAATCTTGGAAGGTTGTATATGTCTAGGAATTATCCATTTCTTCTAGGTTTTCTAATTAATTGGCATATAGCAGCTCGCAGTAGTCTCTAATGGTCTTTTGAATTTCTGCAGCATCAGTTATAATGTTTTCTTTTTCATTTCTAATTTTATTTATTTGAATCTTCTCTTTTTTCTTAGTTTAGCTAAAGGTTTATCAATTTTTTTTAAACCAACTTTTCATTTTGTTCTTTTGTATTTTTTTGGTTTCAGTTTCATTTATTTCAGCTCTAACTTTTATTTTCTC
Organism: Arctocebus calabarensis; assembly: GCA_963573935.1. Lineage (NCBI taxonomy): Eukaryota > Metazoa > Chordata > Mammalia > Primates > Lorisidae > Arctocebus > Arctocebus calabarensis. The sequence goes on from CAUYON010002057.1 coordinate 18,266, forward strand.
AAATTGTGGGTTTTGTTTCCTCTTGTTTTTCTAGTTCTTTAAGATGTATCATTAAGTTATTTATTTGAAGTTTAAAATTTTTTCTTTAATGTAGGCACTTATTGCTATAAACTTTAACCTTATTACTGCTTTTATGTATTCCATAGGTTTGGTATGTTGTGTTTACATTTTCATTTATTTTGAGAAATTAAATATTTTTCTCAATTTCTTTATTGATCTACTGGTCATTTGTGAGTATGTTTAACTTTCTTGAGTTTCTATAATTTCTAGAGATATGTCTGACCAATACTTGATATGTCTTAGAAAACTCAAAATATTGAAATTGTATTTTGTGCCCTATTATGATCTATCCTTGGGAATGATCTATGTTCTGAGGAGAAAAATGTGAATTCTAACAACCATTGGGTGGGATGTGCTGTAAATATCTATTAGGTCCATTTGGTCTGTACTGCAGCTTAAGTCCAATGTTTCTTTGTTGATTTGTTGATTTTCTGTCTGGATAACCTGTCAATGCTGAAAGTAGGGTGTTGAGATTGCCAAAAATTATTGTACCAAGTATTGAGGTCTCTCTCTTTAGCTCTGATAACAGTTGCTCTGTATTTCAAGGTGTTCCAATGTGAGCTGGATATATATTTTTTAAATTGCTATATCCTCTTGCTGAATTGACTTCTCTGTCATTGTATGATCACTTATTTGTATTTTTTCTTTACTATTTTTGTCTTACTCTATTTATCTCATGTCCCGCTATTTTTGGATTAACATTTTAATGAACTATCCTTTACTATCACTTTATTTTCAGTCTATGTGTATGTGTAGGGGAAGTGGGTTTCTTGTGCACAACATATAGCTAGGTCTTGTTATTTTATCCATTCACATTCTGTCTTTTGATTGGAGAATTTAGTACCTTTACATTTGGTATTAAGAGGTAAGGACTTACCACCACCATGGTATTTGATTTCTGATTGTGTCACAATCCTCTTTTTTCCTTCCTGTCTGCCTTTGTGTAAAAGTGGTTTTTCTTCGGTGGTGTTTTAATTTCTTTTTCTTTTTTGTATATCTGTTGTAAGTTTTGTTATTTGAGGTCACCATGAAGCTTACCAAAAAATCTTATAACCAATTATTTTTAAAATATTACAATTTTATTTACAAAAAAAAAGTTTACAAGCAAGCAAAGGGAAAGCTAAAAGAAACTCTACAATTTATCTCCATGCCCCCCCCTTGCCTTTTGACATTTTGTTGTTTCTATTTATGTACTTTGATACTATGTGTATCTATTTCTTTAAAAGTTGTAGTTGTTACTTTTGATAGTTTTGTCTCTTAGTCTTCCTATTCAAGAATGTAAGTTACACCACGGTTACACTAATAGAGTATTCTATATTTGTGTACTTACTGTTACCAGTTGAGTTTTATGCCTTCAGATGATTTCTTATTGATCATTAACATCTTTTTCCTTCATTTTGAAGAATTCCTTTTTAGTATTTCTTGTAAGACAGGTCCGGTGTTGATGACATCTCTCAGCTTTTGTTTGGGAAAGTATTTATTCCCCCATTTTTTAAGGATTTTTTTTTTTGCAGGCTATAATATTCTAGGGTTAAGATTTTTTCCTTCTTCACTTTGAATATATTATACCACTCTCTCCTGGCCTATAAGTTTCCACTAAGAAGTCTACTGCTAGATGGATTGGAGCTTGTGTGTGTGTGTGTCTGTGTGTGTGTATTTTATTTCCTATAGGATCCTTTATTTATCCATGACATTTGGGAGCTTAAGAGTTAAATGCCTGGAAGTAGTCTTTTTTGAGTTAAATCTTATTGGTGTTCTATGACCTTCTTGTACATGAATATTGGTACCTTTCTCTAGGTTTGGAAATTTCTGTTATTTCTTTGAATAAATTTCTATACATGGTCTTTCTCTCCCCCTCTCTCCCTTCTCTTCCTCTTTTCCCCTCCCTTCCTTTCTCTTCCCCTCCCCTCCCCCCTCTCTTTCTTTCTCTCCCCCTCTCTTTCTCTCCCCCCTCTCTTCCTCTTCTTCTCCTCCCTCTCTTCCTCTCCCCCCTCTTCCTCTTCCCCCCTTTTCTCTCCCCACTTTTTCTCTCCCCCTTCCTCTCCCCCTCTTCCTCTCTCCCTCTCCTCTTCCTCTCTTCCTCTTCCCCTCGCTCCCTCTCCCTCTTTCTTTTCCCCACTCTGTCCTCCTTCCCCCCCCCCTCTCTTTTCCCCTCTCCCTCTCTCTCCCTCTTCCCCTCTCCCTTTATTCTCTTCTCCTCTTCTCTTCTCCCCCTTCCCATCTCCCCTGTCCCCCTCTTTCTCCCTCTCTCCTGCTCCCCCTCTATCTTCCTCCCTCTTCCTTCCTTTCATCCCTCCCACTCTCCCCCTCCCCTCTTTCTCCCTCCCACTCTCCCCCCCTCTCCCTTTCTGCTCCACTCTCCCCCTCTCTCCCCTTACTCTTTAAGGTCAGTAACTTGTAAATTGGCCCTTTTGAGTTTATTTTCTGGATCTCATAGGTATGTTTTATTCTTTTCTTTCTTTCTTCTGACTGTGTATTTTCAAATAACCTGTCTTTAAGCTCACTAATTCTCTATTCTGCTTGATCAATTTTGCTATTAAAAGACTGAGGAATTTCTCAGTTTTTCAATTGAATTTTTGAGGTCCAGAATTTGCACTTGATTTTTATTTATTTATTTATTACATTTATATGTTTTAATTAGGTTTCCACTTTTTGCTTTCACAGAATTTAAAAGGCTTAAAATTCAATAGCAATAACAATGTTTAAGATAAGGACTAGAAACAAAAACCATGTAAAGAATGAATGAAGATAATGGATACATATATTTATCTTCATATTTATATGCACTTGATATTTAAAAAAATTTTAATCTCATGTTAAATTTTTCTGATAAGCTTCTGAATTCCTTCAGGACAACTATTTTGAATTGTCTCTGAAAGATTACATATCCCCATCATTCTGGCGTTGATCAATGGCACCTTGTTTAGTTTCAGGTCCTGTTTTGTTCTTGATGCTTGTGGATATTTGTTGATGTCTGGGCATTATTGTGTTAGGCTTTTATTCTAATCTCCACAGTCTGGGCTGTTTCTGCCTGACCTCTTTGAGAATGATTTCCAGGTATTCAAAGAAAATTGAGTGTTGTGATCTAAATCTTTTGGTCCCTGGAACCATATCAGTACTAGGGGGCGCCCCAAGCCCAGTAATGCTGTGACTCTGCTATACTCTGCAGTCCTGTGTTGGTGTACTTGGGTAAAATATGGGAGAATTCCCTGCATCACAAGTCAAAGTCTTTCAGTCTCTATGCTCACTTTCTCCAAAACAAAAGGAGTCTCACTTTGTTTGGGCTGCCTGGACTTGGGACGGATCACTCCCTGGTGGCTACCACAGTTGGGTCTGGGATTGGCCATACTTGACACCAGCATAGTCTTGGTTGACTGTGGCAACTACCGCCTGGCTGCTGCTGTGTTTATTCAAGGCCCAAGTGCTCCTTCATCATCAGGTGGTGCATCCTGCAAACTAGGGAATGGGTCTCTTCAGGGAATGGGTTCCCTTTTGGCTAATGATGGGTCTGGAAGTGCTGTCTAGGTGCTAAGGCCTGTAATCAATAGTTTTAGGAATCTGGTTGGTAATTTATTTTACTGTGGCTGGACTGGTACCCAAATGTAAGATGCAATCCTCTGTACTCTTTTCTATCTCTTTTTTCCAAGTGGAAGAAGAAGCTTCCACTGCAACTTCCAAGCTGCAGTAACTGTTGCTGGGTCACATGCACCCTGAGTCCACTGGCTCTAAGCCCAGCACGCGCGCATGAATTGTCCAAACCTGACTGCCTTATTTTAGGCTCCTGGCCCCTTTTGTCAGCTGGTGGTGGTGCTAGCCTGAAACATAGGTTCCTACTTCTGGGACAATGATGCCTCTCTGCCCTGGGCTGGGCTAAATGCTTCCTCCACAGGTAGTATCAGCCATAACTCTGTCCTGTGTTGTGTTCCTGTGACAAGGCATCCCTGAGTTCCAATGTGAGCACACGGATTCTCTCTCCACCCCCTGGCAATGCTGAAGGACAAGAGGGTGACACGGGCAATGCAAAACTGTCTTTCCTACTCTCTCCCATGCATCCTTCCTTGATATGCTATTAAAACCAGGTACTGTGATTGCTCATTTGATTTGGGTTCTCACAAAGATGATTTCTTGTGTGGATATTTGTTCAATCTGGTGTTCAGCCATCTTGTTCTGCCTCTCAATCAAACTGAGAATTTTCTTTTTTTTCGAGACAGAGTTATCACTATGTTGCCCTCAGTAGTGTGCTGTAGTGTCACAGCTCACAATAACCTCAAACTCTTGGGCTTAAGCGATTCTCTTGCCTCAGCCTCCCAAGTAGCTAGAACTACAGGTGCCCACCACAACACCCAGCTATTTTTTTTTTTTTTTGAGACAGAGCCTCAAGCTATCACCCTGGATAGAGTGCTGTGGTATCACAGCTCACAGCAACCTCCAATTCCTGGGCTCAAGCATGTCTCCTGCCTCCACCTCCCAAGTAGCTGGGACTACAGGCACCTGCCACAACGCCCGGTCATTTTTCAGTTGCAGCTGTCATTGTTGTTTGGTGGGCCCAGGCTGGATTCAACCTGCCAGCTCAGGTATACATGGCTGGCACCTTAGCCCATTGAGCCACCGGCGCTGAGCCTATTGCCTATTTTGTTGTTGTTATTGTCGCAGTTGTCATTGCTTAGCAGACCCAGGCCAGGTTTTAACCTACCAGCCCCAGTGTATGTGGCCAGTGCCCTAACCACTGAGCTATGGGCGCTGAGCCAAAACTGAGAATTTTCAATGCAAGTATTTAACAAATAAAAGCAACAAAAACTGTAAGTTGTTAGCCAAGTTATTTTTTTTTTCTTGGCAGGGGAGGAAGCTTAGAAATAAATATTTTCAAATGTATCCCTGCAAAAGCAAGAGAAGAATGAAAATAAACAAGGACTTAAGTGGTATACAGTATTATTTTGTTCTGATGATTTACAGTTCAATTTGCAGTATTTTGATTTGTGGACACTCTGCTGATGGACCTCCTGTTTTTAACTAGATAAATTAGTAGCCTGTACCAGGATGGAAGGAAATAGACATGATTTTGATTTTTAGCATTAAAATTTGATGAAACATCCAAAATGATCATAGAGGCTAAATTATGGACAAATTTGTTTTGCAAAACTGTGGGGCAAAGACACCCCAAAAGGTGACAAACAGACAATGTCTTTGTAGTTTCACCTGAACTACATGCAATTTTAGTTTTCATCTGGGCTTCTCAATGAAAATCATTATGGACCACAAAGAATAGTTATTAAAACTGTAACAGTTATAACAATTTCAATTTTTTCATCCATAAAATTCAGCTTTAAAGAAGATTTCAGAATCTAGCATTGGCGATGAGAAATGTCCTCAGATCATCCTTTAAGAGAGAAATACGATGCAGAATCCCAGAACAATCCCATGTTTTAAGGCAGTGCTCCAAATTAAAGAGGTGAGGTGAATCTTTGTTTAATGTCCTAGATGTCCAGAAATATTAAATGTCTACAAAAATGTGTAAATAAACATATCTTCATTTATTAAAAAGAGAAGACTTCAGATATTTTGTGAGACAAAAATTTAATAAATTTTTCAGAAAAATAATTGTTTTATTTATACCTAAGAAAGTAAATACAGCAGATAAATAGATAACAAGATAATTATTTAACTCATTTGAAATTTTTAGAGGGCCCATGGAGAGAATATTTTTGCTTAAAGATACATATGTTTTAGAAAGAATTTTACTGTGGTAAAATATGTACAGTATAACATAAAATCTGCCATTTTAACTATTTTAAGTGCACAATTGGGTGGCGTTCACCACCCTCACACTGCTGGGTAACCATCCCACTATCTGTTTCCAAAGCTCTTTCACCACCCCAAACAGAAACTCTGCAGCCATTAAAAAATAATTCCTTCCTTCCCTCTCGCCCCATCCCCTAGCCGTGGCTCATCTACTTTGTTTGAAGTTGCTGGTTTGGGTCATTTCATATCAATGCAATCATATAATATCTGCCCTTTTTGTATCTGGCAGTTTTCACTTTGCATAGGATTTTCAGGTTCATTCATGGCATAGTGTGTGTGTCAGAACTTCATCCCTTTTCGTGACTGAATAATATTCCATCTCACACATACATCATGTTTTGTTTATTCATGCAACTGTTTATAGCCACTTGTACAGTTTCCTCCTTTTGACTATTATAAGAATGCTATTAATGAATGGTGATGCATAACTATGTGATTGAGTGCCTGTTTTTATTTCTTTTGGTTCTGTATTTAAAAGTACTAGGCCAGATGACATTTCTGTGTTTAGGTTTTTGAGGAACTGCCAAGCTGTCTTCTATAGTGGCTGTGCCATTTTATTTTCCCACCAGCAATGAATAAGAATTCCAGTTTCTCTAAATCTTTGTCCATACTTTTCTTTTTTAATTAAAATCTTTTTATTATAGCCATCTTAATAGATATGAAGTGAGATTTCATTATAGTTTTGAGGACTTTTACTTATAAAAGCAGCAGTGGTTTTGTTTTTTTTTTTTAAGAGACAAGTCTTGTTCTGTTGTCCAGGCTGCAGTGCAATGTAAAATCATAGCTCACTAGGATCTCCAATTCCTGGGCTGAAGAGATCTGCCTACCTCAGTATCCAGAGTAGCTAGGACTTCAGGTGTGTGCCATCATGCCTGGCTAACTATAAACTTTTTGTAGAGCAGGGGTCTTCTATGTTGCCAGGGCTGATTTCAAACTCCTGGACTCAAACGGTTCTTTCACTTTAGCCTCCAAAAGTGCTATGATCACAGGCATTAGCCAAAGTGTTTTTTGTTTGTTTTGTTTTTTTGAGACACAGTCTCAAGCTGTCACCCTGGGTAAAGTGCCATGGCGTCATAGCTCACAGCAACCTCCAACTCTTGGGCTCAGGCTATACTCTTCCCTCAGTCTCTCTATCTTTAGTAGAGATAGGGTCTCACTTTTTGCTCAGGCTGGTCTCGAACTCCTGACCTCAAGCAATTCACTTGCTTTGGCCTCCCAGAGTACTAGGATTACAGGCATGAGCCACTGTGCCCGACCCCAAAGTGGTTTTTGAATAGAGCTATTTTATCAGTCTACCACTAAAATGAAATATAATAGAAACTCACCAATTAGATATTTCAAGATAAGTCAATTAAATAGAGGAGGGATAGAGAGAGTGAAGAATAAAGGAGAGAGATAGTAGGGCTGTAGACCATACTACGTATAGTCCAGGCAGTAGATGGGGATGTCCTAATCTGGGAGAGGCAATGTGAAGGAAATCGATGATTTAAAAGGTAAATATTGAGAGATTTAGCAGGTAAAATGAATAGATTTGAAGATTGATTGGTGAGGGGGACAAGAAGAAGAAAGAGCTAAGCATTATATGCCCACATTTCTGGCATGAATAACGAACAAGGTGATGGTAGAGCCATTTACAAGTTGTGAACCTCAGGACAAGGAAAGGGGGTATTGAGGGGCAGGTAGACAAAGACAGCAAGCTGGATATGTTGTATTGGGGTGTGTTTGTGGGGCATCCAAATGAAGATGCTTATCCAGCAAGCAGTGGAACGAGGCTTCTAAATCTCAGGAGAGAAAGTGGGAAGTTTGGGTTATTTTCCTTTTTTTTTTTTTTGATTGCTCACTCAATGATTAAATAAGTGAATGAATGATTAAAAGATTGATGATTGGGGGTCTAGATACTTGTTCTTCTCTCCCACAAGCTCACAGGCAGGGGAGCACATGGCATGGGCCCACCCCCCATACCCACATGCATATGCCCTAGGCAGGGCCACTTTGTTAAAAATCCATTTCAAATCCCCATCTTCTTGTGAATAAAGAAACAGCATAATGTACCAGGATTAACTGAAAAGTGAAGTTGAAGATGCAGAGAGCTGGGGAGACATTCCCCTTATTGTCAGCACAGGGAGAACCAGGGTCAGGGAAGCCAAAAGGAAAAGATGTCCCTTTTTGCCCATGAACAATGCTTTTGGAGGCTTGGCGCCTGTGGCTCAATGGGCTAAGGTGCCAGCCACGTACACCTGAGCTGGCGGGTTCGAATCCAGCCCGGGCCCGCCAAACAACAATGACAGCTGCAACCAAAACATGGCTGGGTGTCGTGGCGGGCGCCTGTAGTCCCAGCTACTTGGGAGGCAGAGGCAGGAGCCTCACTTGAGCCCAGGAATTGGAGGTTGCTGTGAGCTGTGATGCCACAGCACTCTATCCAGGGTGACAGCTTGAGGCTCTGTCT
>CAUYON010002060.1:0-29056 GCA_963573935.1 Arctocebus calabarensis
GATCAAACTAAAAAGCTTCTGCACTGCTAAGAACACAGTAAGTGTAGCAGGCAGACAGCCCTCAGAATGGGAGAAAATATTTGCAGGTTATGCCTCAGACAAAGGTTTAATAACCAGAATACACAGAGAACTTAAGTGTATGGGCAACAAAAGGGTAAGTGATCCCATCTCAGGGTGGGAAAAGGACTTGAAGAGAAACTTCTCTGAAGAAGACAGGCGCATGACCTATAGACACATGAAAAAATGCTCACCATCCTTAATGATCAGAGAAATGCAAATGAAAACTACTTTGAGATATCATCTAACTCCAGTAAGATTAGCCCACATAACAAAATCCCAAAATCAAAGATGTTGGCGTGGATGTGGAGAAAGGGGAAAACTTTTACACTGTTGGTGGGAATGCAAACTAGTAAATTCCTTTTGGAAAGATATTCGGAGAATACTTAGAGATCTAAAAATAGATCTGCCATTCAATCCTATAATTCCTTTATTGGGTATATATCCTGAAGACCACAAATCACATCATAATAAAGATATTTGTACCAGAATGTTTATTGCAGCCCAATTCATAATTGCTAAGTCGTGGAAGAAGCCCAAATGCCCATCGACCCATGAATGGATTAATAAATTGTGGTACATGTATACCATGGAATACTGTGCAGCCTTAAAGAAAGATGGAGACTTTACCTCTTTTGTGTTTACATGGATGGAGCTGGAACATATTCCTCTTAGCAAAGTATCTCAAGAATGGAAGAAAAAGTATCCAATGTACTCAGCCCTAATATGAATCTAATTTATAGCTTTCATATGAAGGCTAAAACCCAATTATAGCACAGGAATATGTGGAAAGGGAGGGGAGGGGTCAGGGGAGGATTGGTGGAGGGAGGGCAATTAATGGGAACACACCTACGGTGCATCTTAGCAGGGTACTGGTGAAACTTATTAAATGTAGAGTATCAATGTCTTTATATAGTGATCAAGGAAATGCCATGAAGGATATCTGTAACAGTACGATCAAAATATTTCTGAAAGTATATGAATCGTCCCCTGTGATTGCACCAATGTACATAATTATGATTCAATAAAATTATTAAAAAAAATTAAAAAAAAAGAAATATAATTCATTTTTGTATATTGATCTTGTGTTCTACAGCTTTGCTGAATTAATTAATCATTTCATAGTTTTAATATTTTGTGGATTTCATAGGTTTTTCTATTAGTCAATTGCATTGTAGCTTTCTGCTACTAGTGAAATTTCTAATATATGGAGGGTGCTAAAAATGTATACACATATGAAGAAAGAAGAAAACTATTAAAATTGTAATACTTAAATCATATTAGACTTCTGCAATCACAATCTTCTCAAATGTGATTCGTATTCATCTTTTGTTATTGGTATATGTTGAGATTACAATTTTAATGCAGGTTTTTTCTTTCTTAAAATGTGTATGCATATTTTTGGCACCTTCTGTACAGTTATAAGCAGGGTAGTAGGGAGGATAGCATATAGCTTTTTGAGTTTTTATGTCTTGGCATGGACCCTTAGGACAGAGATGGGCATGTGATGGGGCCCCAGTGTTCTCTGGTTGTTGCTAGAGTTAGATCCTCTGCCCTAGGAGTGGGGAGTGTGCCACTGACTTCCTAGTTGCATTCATATGTGTAGCTTCTGTGATGTGGAGCTTAAATGAGGACTGATGGGAAAAAAGAAGAAAGGACAGAAGCCCTGTGTTCTTGGCTATACCTACGTGGAGTGGAACTATCTATATACCTAACTGTGAAGGAAGGGAGGGCGGAAGCTGGCCATAATTCAAGTTCTACATACTCTCACTGTTCTTATAGTTACTTAACAGATTTTTTTGAAAAAAAATTTTATTTTCTATATACCCTTAGGGAAATTTACAATAATTTAAATGTTTATGTCTATGTCATTATGTATATATGTATACACACACTATATATGTACTATATGTATACACATGCATATATTAAATGATATATCTTATTATTAATTTTTGTTTAAATACATATCTATTATAGTTATATATGTGTGTGTATATACATATATTTATATATAAAAAAACACTGTTTATGTTTTTTTCCTATAAGAGCATGTCCTCAGAACTCCTTATGCTGTCATTCATTGGAAGTGGATTTCTCCAATTCTTGACCTTATATCTCAAATAATACATTGTGATTATTTCCCAGGCTGGATAAATCCTTATTCTTATATTTTATTATTATTCCTTTTGTCTATATCCATATATTCCAACATATCACATATTAATCAGATTTTGATTGGTTATTTTCTTATCTATGTATTTCAGTATTTATGTCAATATCTTATCTGTCCCTGTTAGCATATCATATATTGTGTAGTGTCTGGCAATAGGAGACAATAAATGAAATAATGAATCAATAGTGATTAAGTTATGTGTAAGATAATAGATAGCAGGGTCTAATTTAAATTAAAGTTAAAAAATCCTTAATAACTGTAATGTATACTTTAAGAAGACCAAGTATGAAAAAAGATTTAAGTTGTTTTCAGTCTACTTTTGAAGGGCTGATCTCATAAACAAAGTGTTCATTTTAGCCATTATTATTCATGCATGCTTCTAAGACTTTAATAGCATTTTTCATAATATCAAGATATTGCATCAGTCATGTCTAAAGAGTAGATTGATAACAGTTCTATTGAAAGTAAAGATTAAATTTCCTCCAAACTGCATCCCCCACCCAATGTACTGTTTTAGATTTCAAGTCATTGATATAGGGAGTCATAATTGATTAAACACTATGTTTGACTTCTGCAATCACAAGAGGTGCACAAACGTGACTTGTAGTCACCTTTTGTTAGTGATAACTAAGGAGTATATTTTATTGAGGAATTATTAGGGTCAGATCTTCAATCCCTTGGGAAAGAGGACTTTTTTAATGGCCCTACGGATCTGTTTGGTTTTAACACTATATATAATGGGATTCATCACTGGTGGAATGAGCAAATACACATTGGCAATAAGAGTGTGCACATAAGGAGGAGCTCTTTTTCCAAACCTATGGACAAAGCACAAACTAATGAGAGGGATATAGAAAATGGCAACAGCACCTATGTGGGAGATACAAGTGCTAAAGGCCTTATGCTGCTCCTCTGGGGAAGCAATGCTTAAGACAGTCTTAATAATGAGGATGTAGGAGAGAAGAATAAAAATGGAGTCCACTCCAGCAGTGACTATGAGGGCAGTAAGTCCTAAAACACTGTTGATCTTGTTGTCAGAACATGAAAGCTGGATAATATCAGGATGGAAACAGTAGGAATGGTGGAGCACATGACTTCGGCAGAAGGATAGACGTTTAAGAAGTAAGACTAATGGCAATAGGATCACTGTGCCTCTGACAAGAATGGCAAACCACACTTTGACAATTCTGGAATCAGTCAAGATGGTAGCATATCTCAGTGGGTTACAAATAGCAATGAAACGGTCAAAGGCCATTGCCAGGAGAACTGAGGACTCCATGACAGTAAAGAGTTGGATGAAGAATGTTTGGGCAACACAGGCATGGAAGCTGATCTGTCTTGCATTGAACCAGAATATGCCCAGCATAGAGACTAGTGTGGAAATGCACAAGCCCAGGTCAGTGGTTGAGAGCATGGAGAGGAAATAGTACATAGGTTCATGGAAACTTGACTCAGTGATGATGATAAATAGGATTATCCCATTTCCAGAGAGGGCAGTTATGTAGAGACAGCAGAAGGGGATGGAGATCCAGACATGAGCAACTTCTAGCCCTGGAACTCCCGTCAGAAAAAAGATTGGAGAGGAGGAAGTGATATTAACGAAAGATGACATGATTACTATGGAAGAATAATTCTGTTGCAATAAAAAATCCTAGAATGAGAAATAAGACCATTCAACAAATTTGTTCAGACTTCTATTAATTGTAGTTAGATAAATCAAATTGGAGGTTAATCTTAGGACTTTATCCTCTCCTTTCTACTTCCTAGTTTTGAGTTCCATTTTTTTCTGCTTTCAACTTCCTCTTCATGATCCTTGTTTCCTAATTTACAATAGAGCATAGTAGCACTTTTAAAAAAAGCTTTTTAACCTGAGTACTTATGTTCCTCTTTCAATTTAACCCTAACCAGCTTCTTTCTCTGTTCCTTTATACTTTACACATGGAGAATTGGATAAAAATAATCTCAAAAGACCACAAATTCAATGGAGACTTCAAAATGATAATAGTTTTTGTATGTAAGATTAATTATTTAATGACTATACACACACACACACAGTATTTGGATCTTTGTGTTAAATACTCTACAGCATTATCATGAAACTTTATCATATATTTTAAAGAGATCTAGCATTTCAAGGAAATAATTTGATATAAAGAATTAATTTCATACAAGTCAAAATGGCCTATGCACTATTTCTCGGTTAATAGATTTTATCCCAGCCTTGTCTTGATTGTTTCCAGTTTAGGCTTGCATTTCTGATCTTGATTCTTGATTTTCTTATCTGTTGTCACTATAGCTGAGTTGATGCATAACTGCCAAAGAAAATTACCTGCAACACTTCCTTTAGCAATTAGTTTTTAAAAGGACAATTGTATTAAGTTTCATGGATTGGAGTGAAATAGATGAGCAGATGCCTGACATGACACTACCCTTCCCAGCCCAACGTTGCAATCATTTCCACCTTTTACTTATGTACAAGACTCAGATATATACTTTCAAAGTCATTTTTTATCAAGATAAGTAACATGTGAAGTTTTAATTATGTTCGTAGGCAGCATCTGAAATAAGACTTACTATTATGTAAGCTCACTTATTATGTAGGTGAGCTCCTGCATCAGTTTTCTTCTCTTTCCTTTCTTCTTTCCCATATTGACTTCACCCTTGTAATCCATTCCCTTAGATTCTCTTAGGAAAGTCTTGCTTGGCTTGGTGCCCATAGCACAGTGCATATAGCGCCAGCCATATACAGTGGGTCAGCTAAACAACAATGACAACTGCAACAAAAAATAGCCAGGTGTTGTGATGGTGCCCATAATCCTAGCTACTTGGGAGGCTGAGGCAAGAAAATCATGTGAACCCAAGAGTTTGAGGTTGCTGTGAGCTGTGGCATCACTGCACTCTACTCTACTCATAGTAAGACTCTCTCAAAAAAAAAAAAAAAAAGGCTTTCTTAGATTTGCACTAAGCCAATCTGGTGGTGCCCTGAGTAGCTATGTGTTGTTCAGTCTTGAGAGGATCCAATTCTTTCCTCACAGTCCCAACCATTGACTAGTATCCCACGGATCACTCATGGACATTCAGAACCAGGATACTTCCAACCCCTTGATAGGGAGAATGCATTCCTACAGCTGTGTTGTAGCACAATTTTACCTCGTTAGTGAAACATTTTGGTTCCAAGTCCTAGTTTATGACATCTCTTGTGACTATATGTTTTGTTGTTGAATATAGATATTTTTATCCCCAGCTACTATTGCTATCCAGTTTCAGCTTTTACTCATGTTCTAAGAAGCCTCTGAGATCCAACCACATATTACATCTAAGGGCTGCTCTAAGTTTTGATTTAGCCACAAAATGGTCGTGTCTTTGGTCTTGTCAATTGATGTTAAGAGTAAGGGAGGGTTGACTTAGATAATCTCCATTATTATTTTCTTATTCTATGTTACTAAAATTTAAATTTACAAATTAAACAAGAAGCTTTTGGAGCATTATTTAATATCCTAAATATTCAGGAAATTATAGGAAAAAACCAATATGAGATGATAATAGCTATTGATACTATGCCAGATCATTCAAATCTATCATTGATAGAATCTCACAATGTGTCAGGCTTGATGCTGTACTCTTTACATGAATTATTTCATTGTATGTAAAAATCACATTGCATATAAGATTCCAGTATTTTAGCCTTGGAAGATAAAAATTAGAGAGGTTAAGCAATTTTAATTATATCATATGTTGAAAAAACTAAGATTTCAACTTCATCTTCATCTGTGTAAATTTAAAATTAGTTCATAATTTCATTGTGCTATGCATCAGTGTTTTCCTTTGGTAGTCAAATTGGTAAACTAATTAATTTTTATGAATATTTTAATAAAAAATTAAATGAATTTGTATTATATGCATATGTGAATTACTCGAGTGGCAAATAAATATCGATGTGATTTTTCCCTCAACAGCCATACATTATTATTGTTCATATTCATAGAAATGCATATGTATCAGGGTTTCGAGCCTCTGATATTAGATAAGTTTGCTCTCCTTTTCGTTACTCTCTATAAGTCATTTTCTTGTCAATATTCAGGAGACATGAAAAGTAAATATTTCCTTATGTGCTAAATTACTAAGACTTGGTAGAATTAATTAATTTCTGTTGTACTATTAGTTTCTGTTTGAGCAATGAACACTTAAGATTAACTTTGCTCATTTTCATAACCACCACTGAAATATTTAACCTAAGTTAACCAAATTTAAAGATATCTTTTGTATATAAGCTTGGCTTGAATGTCATGATCTCCTTAAGGTTATTAATGTCAGTTATTCTGAATGCAGCATTATCTGACTACTACAAACATAACTAAAAGTTTATGCCCTACCAATGATACAGGTTTCCGTTGGAAAAACTATTTATTGTTTTAAAGCTCAATACTGGGTGTCTTGATTTATGATTCTAAATATTGCACATTGTTTTTTTCCACTTAAATAAATCAGATTATTATTTTTTAATTTCAGAATTTTTCAACAGTGAGTCAAATTCATTTTTAAAAATATTCTGACCCTCTATGTCTAGGATTAAAAATTTTTATTTTAGCAAAGGAATCCTGGCCAGATTTCATCCTAAACACATTCCCTTGATTTTTTTCATAATTTTAATATTTATGGAGATATTCAGAATGAAAGTACAGCACATTGAAAAGAATCTCTATTGTTTATTTTTAAGCTCCCCTAAAAACAATAAAGCACCAGGGCTTTTCCTATTATAAACTCTTAAATCAAAGGAGGCAACTACACAGCATTTCGAGTTTGCAGGGATGTTATAACTTGCTCTTAGAAGTATTTCTTCTGGTGAAGCCAATTCCTTTACTGCAAAATTAACTCAAAGAAAATTGACATTACCGAATAGCTGTTGTCTTTGAGATGCCCCCGTACTTACATCAAGTGGAGAAGATGAGGAAGAGGCAGGGCTTTGAGGTCCCATTCAGGTCCCAGAAAGGATAGTATTTATGAGAAACCTATTTTCAGGAAAATCATTTACCCCAAAGAAAAACTAGTTCCTAAGGGATCATTCTTGTAAATTGTATTTGCCTGTTTTCCCCTTATGCCTCAGAGTCAGTCTGCATGCCTAGGTCAACTTCCCTGTCCCTTGTGGTTTCTTTTCATCTTTATCAACATTTTTTTTCCAGTGAGGTGCAATTTACAAATAAAAATTGTGTATATTTACAATCACATTATAATGTGATTTTTTTTTTTTTTTGAGACAGAGTCTCACTTTGTCTCTCTTGGCAGAGTGCTGTGATGTCACAGCTCATAGCAACTTCAAACTCTTGGGCTCAAGTGATTCTCTTGCCTCAACCTCCCGAGTAGCTGGGACTACAGGCACATGACACAATGCCCGGCTATTTTTGGAGATGGGGTTTCGTTTTTGCTCAGGCTGGTTTCAAACCTGTGAGCTCAGGTAATTGACCTGTCTCGGCCTCCCAGAGTACTGGGATTATAGGCCTGAGCCACTGCACCCAGCCATATCATGTGATGTTCTGAGATACATCTACACCTATCTTAAATATTGTTTACCTTTTGACTTGCTATGATATTAAAATTATATGTCAAGAAAAATAAAAATATTAAAAAATATTGAAAAGTGTATAAGCATAGTTGTCACACCTGTTTTGGGAAGATGACCACTGAGATTAACTTTGTTTTTCGAATTTAGACCCTGTTATTCCTCAGAGAGAAAGACTTAAAGATTTTTTTTTTCCCACAAAGATCAAAAGAAATAAATTTTAGAGTGGAGATAATAAAGAGATTATACAGATGTATTTGTTGTCTCTCAGTGGCTCCTCAAACTATCAGGTATACCTTGAGATCTTGCTATAAATACAGGTTCTCAAGCTTCATCCCAGAATGCATAAAATAAAACATTATGGCAGTAGGGCCCAGGAACCTGCATTTTAATAACCTTTGTTAGAGGAGTTTTAGGTTCACAGCAAAATGAGAAGAAATTACAGGCTTCCCAAATACCCCTCCCACCCTTAGATGCGCAGTCTTCCCCCACACAATCAATATTCTCCCACGGAGTAGCGCATTTGTTACAATTGATGAACTAAGAATGATGTGAAATTATCATCTAAAATTTATCAATTAAATCAGGCTCATTATTGGTGTTTCATGGCCTATGAATCTGATAATGTTTAATGATCATGTATCTCTGGTTGTAGTATCACACAGAGTAGGTTCATTGCCCTTAATAAACCTTGTGTTTTAGTTTATTAATCTTTCCCTGTGTGCAAACTTCTGGAAACCAGTAGTCTTTATAATGCTACAAAGTTTCATCTTTTCCTGAATGTCATATAGTTGTAATCATACAAGACATAATCTTTTAAAATTGATTTATTTACCTAGTAATATGTATTTAAGTTCCCAATGTCTTTTCATGGCTTGTTACCTCTTTTTAGTATTGAATAACATTCTCTTATTCTGTTGGAATAAGGTAGCTCAGAGAGTGAGAATATGAATTAGTGTGTTGGTGGTAGAAATGACAAGATTTCTTCAGGAAGGATAACCCCATTGTAGGGATATTTGAGTTAGATGACATCTAGTTCGCTAAACGCTAAAACTGTATGTATTTGAGTCCACTTTGTACTATTTTCCTACCTTTCAAGGAAGTCTTAACAGGAAGGGTAAATGTTATATCCAAGTTCCCTTGGAACACACTAGTTTGAGCACAGCTTTCTGAATCTGCTTAGTTTTCACACTGTAGACAATGGGATTCATCACAGGTGGAAGGAGGAGGTAGAGATTAGCAATGAGGGTGGGCACAAAGTGAGGGGCGTGTTTTCCAAATCTGTGAACAAAGGACAAGCTGATCAAAGGGATGTAGAAGATGGCCACAGCAGCGATGTGAGAGACGCAGGTGCTGAAGGCCTTCTTCCTCTCCTCTGGGGACGCAATGCTGAGAACCGAGCGGATGATGAGGATGTAGGAGAGCAGGATGAAGATGGAGTCCACTCCAGCGGTGGAGATGATTGCAGTCAGTCCAAATGCACTGTTGATCTTCGTATCTGAACACGAGAGCTTCATCACATCAGGGTGGAAGCAGTAGGAGTGGCGGAGCACACGGCTGCGACAGAAGGACAGTCGCTTAAGCAGCAGGACTAGTGGTGTCAAAATGACAGTTGCCCTGGTAATGACTGCCAAACCAATCTGTGCGATTCTTGCATGAGTTAGAATGGTAGCATATCTCAGGGGGTTAGAAATGGCCACAAAACGATCAAAGGCCATAGCCAGGAGCACTGAGGATTCCATAAACGTGAAGAGGTGAATGAAGAACATCTGCGATAAACAAGCATTGAAGCTGATCTCCCGGGCATTGAGCCAGAAAATTCCTAGCACCGTCACCAGGGTAGAGATGCATAAGCCGATGTCAGTGGTGGACAACATGGAGAGGAAATAGTACATGGGCTCGTGGAGGCTTGGCTCAGTGAGTACGACGAATAGAATCAAGGTATTCCCAGAAAGGGCAGTTAAATAGAGGCAGCAGAAGGGGATGGAGAGCCAGGCATGGGCCCATCCAAGTCCAGGAATCCCCGTTAGGAGGAAAGTAGTGGAAGCGGAAGTGTAGTTATAGAAGGTCGGCATGTGGAACATGCGGTCTGTGGGAGAAGAATTCTCTTACAAGGTTTTGATTTTTTTAATTTAGAAATTTTAAATTATTTTAGTTTAAGTTTAATATACATTAAATAAAGTTCATAAAACTTTAGAGTGCAACCCAGTGAAGTTTGACATTTACATTTATTCATGTTATCATTTCCAGGGTCAATTGATCAAACATTAATAGTGACCCAGAAGGCTTTCTAATGTTTTACCCTCTCTAATGTCCTCTATAATACGAATTGCTGTTCTGAGTTTTATCATTACTGCTTCTCCATATTATTGATTTTGACAGAATCATGCACTATTTTTATGTTACTTTTTCATCCAATATTTTGTCTGTAAGATTCATCACTGAACTAGGTTAATTGCTTTCTATTTAATTTTATTTAGATGCCTTGGCTTGGTGTTTACTTTTTGCCATCTTGTATTCTCATCAAACATTTTGGTTAAATATTTTATTCTTCAGCTAGATTTAGGAATACAGTTATTATACTAAGAAATATTTTTTGCTAATGTTCACTTAGTAGAGATGTTTCCTTATAATAAATATTCAATATGGATTTGTTATTGATTTACATTTATTTGTTCCTTCTGAAATACTTCACCTGTGATTAGCACTTGGTATAGAAAAAGAATTGACTAATTTTGATTTTTGGTTTGGAATTTTAGAATTAGAACTCAGACATTAAGTTTTTTTTTATTTTACTTTTTTTTTATTAAATCATAGCTGTGTACATTAATGCAATCATGGGGTGCAATGTGTTGGTTTTATATACAATTTGAAATATTGTCATTGAACTGGTTAACATAGCTTTCATGGTGTTTTCTTAGTTGTTGTGTTCAGACATTTATATTCTACATTTAGTAAGTTTCACTTGTACCCTTCTAAGATGCACCTTAGGTGTAGACCCACCAATTACTCTCCCTCTACCCATGCTCCCCCCTCCCCTCCCTTGCCCCCATATTCTTGTGCTGTAATCAGGACATAGCTTTCATATGAAAGCTATAAATTAGTTTCATTATAGGGCTGAGTACATTGGATACTGAGAATACTTAGAGATCTAAAAATAGAATTGCCATTCGATCCTGTAATTTCTCTACTAGGTATATATCCAGAAGACCAAAAATCACATTATAACAAAGATATCTGTATCAGAATATTTATTGCAGCCCAATTCATAATTGCTAAGTCATGGAAAAAGCCCAAGTGCCCATCGACCCACGAATGGATTAATAAATTGTGATATATGTACACCATGGAATATTATGCAGCCTTAGAAAATATGGAGACTTTACCTCTTCTTCATTATTTTACCCATCCTCCATGCCTGCACTGTCCAGTATGGGAACCACTAGCCATATGTAGCTATTAAGCATTTTCCAGTTAGAATTGCTGTGTGCTGTAAGCAGAAAATACATATTGAAGATGGCAAAAATGTAAAATATTTCATTACCCAATATTACATCAGTCAGGTCCTAAAATTATAATATTTGAGATATATTAGCTTGAATAAAATATAGTATTAAAGTTAATTTCACACATTCCTTTTTATTTTTCAAATGTGGTTACCAAAAAACAGCATGTCCATAAAGTTTGCACACAGTTTACAATGCAAAACTATTTTCAATTGTACATGAACTTTACAGACACCCTGTATGTAAAATTACCTGTGTGGTTCACACTTGACCAGTATTGTTCTGATACTTCTACTGTTTTTCAGAATAGAAGCATCTACAGGCTGCGACCACTTCCATATAGTTCACTCATGTTGTCATGAACAGCACACACACTAAAAGGTGAAAGGATAAATAACAAAGAATATAATTTATTTACTTTGTCTCCTCCTACCCAGACCAACTTGATTTTTGTTAACAGAAATGTATAGCTAAGAGACAAAGGTTTTTGTCTCTTAGCTATACAAATGTATTTCATGTTTTTCCTTCCTGGATAGGTTATGATTTAATTTATCATACTTTCTAAGTTATCACTTACTGATTGCCTACTGTGGCTAAAACACTATGCAAAGTGCTCTCTCTATATATTTTCCTTGAATCTTCATCATAATTCCATAAAGTGGATAAAATTAATGCACTGTCTGTATTAGTGTGAACTCTGAGCCACAGATAAGTAACACGATCGTGATCACACATCGGCAGAGTTAAAAGTCAAAGTTAGAATCTGTTTTCTATGTCCCATATATTAAGCAGCCGTTCGAGGCAGACATTTGGAATCTGCAGCTGTGAGCCATGCCCTAACGTGTTTGCTAAAAAGGGATATGTTAAAGCAGAAATGTCAGGTTCTCAGCCTAAACCCCTTTACTTTATACTTCACATTCTTGACTTTCTTTTTAACTAAAGATATGTTAAGGAAACCAGCCAAGGCAATCTGAGCTGGTGGTGGGTTTGTCAGGCAAGTTAACTGGCCATGCTGAGCTCCAAAACTGGGATTCTAAATAAATTTAGTGGAACACAAGGAAGATGGTATTCTGAGGATATGATGAAGTTTTTTCCATTCCTGTTTTCCTAACAGATATAGCCATTTGTGTCCTTGTGGGGATTCCTCTTTAATTAGAGGAAACTTCTCAGCTCAGGTGATGGTAGTTTATCTAATCCTGCTGCACATGCTTTTGAAGAGGCGAGCAGGAGGTTGGCAGCTTCACACTTTTAATTTGGTGGTGTTCCATGTCTCTTTTTAAAACCACAGTCCTTCTGCCTTGCTTTCCTATAAATCTAATAGCAGACTCTAACTTTGCTTTCAATGTTCGAGTCTCAAGAGATAATATGTAGACTCAGAGAAATTTCCTGAAATATTTAGTAATGGTATACTTGGAATTGGAGGATGGATGCAGTTTTGAATTTAAATATAAGCCAGGAAATATCTTTTAAACCTACCAAAGAAAAAATTAGCATCCTGACTTGGAGTGGCCATAGCAACACCCCCCCCAAATTTCAACTAGCATAACTAATAAAAAAAAAATTGCTATCGAAAACTAACACATTGCTTGATGACAAAAGTATGATGTGATACTTTTGTTATTTAAGATAAAATAGAGATAGTGTATGGTATTGTTTCTTTTCTGTACATGTAGAAGATATAAAGAAGTGATCAAAGTAGTAGTCCACATGAAAACAAAATCTAAAGGTAAATTGTTAGCAAACTGGGACTCTACAGACATTTTAGTATCTTCCTAGTTAACCTACTTGAGGCAGTTACCAAATAAAAATTTAGTTGTCATATGCAATGCAATAGCTATTCTTTTCTTTCTATCTTGTTCAAAAGCACTATATAACAATGAGTTTAAGTGTTCTTTTCAGACCTTGTCAAGGATCATTACAGGGCCAATAATTTTGCCATCAATGCAAGCTTTAATTAAAGCAGGAAAAAATAAAAATGCCAATAAGCGGCATCCTAAGTTTCAGCTTTGCATGCATGTCCTGCCCACTGACACACTTCTGAGAAAGATGCCTGGGACAAGAGAGTAACTTTTTGAGAAAAATGAATTTCAATGTTAATTCAGAGAGGAAGCTCGTTTATTTTTATTTAAACTTCAAGTTAAAAATATTATATTTGGGGTATTTTTAAGCTATCTTAGATACACAGCACTCATTTACACCCGAGAAAATAAACATTAAATTGAGTGGAAATAGTGAATCAAGATACTGGACTGAAACTAAAATTTAGTCATTTTACATGTATGCCAATAACTTAAACTTTAAACATTTCATAACCTCATCAAAACTCACACAGCTTCTGAAATCCTCTTATTTGTCTTCGCTGAAAATTCTCACTTCAAATCTGCCTGCCGATTGGCTGTGGTTTCCAGCCCTCACCTGAAAATGTAGCTGGATATTGTTTTTAGGAGTGTTATGGGCAGGACCTATGTAATAGATTACATTATTGTTTAGAAAAAATTCACTTCTCTCCCCTTCTCCATCGTAAGAGTAGTGAATTTCCTCACTCCATTGATGATGGGCTCACCTTGTCACGTTGGCCAATGGACCAATGAAATTTGAGGGGAAGTGAATATGTCTCAATTCTAACCGGAGACAGTCTGAAGGGGAGCTCTAAGAGGTGCTATTAAGTTTCTGCCAGCCTCCTTCTTCTCTTACACCTGCATGAGGACACTGTTATAAATAAGAGGTGTTCTTTCAGCCTTGGGACCAGAATAAGAAGTCTCTTGAGCCTGAGCATTACCTGGAACAGAGCCATTAGAACTAACCCAGAGACCCATGATGAGGAAATAAACACTTTCGTGTGTGTGAATCAATGAGATATTTAGTATGCAGATTCAACACAGCAAAAGCTTTCACGGAATATAAGGAAATTGAGGAGTTCCAGTCTATGAATGACCCTGGAATTCCCTCAGTCAAACCAATGGTTATATAGGATGGATAGAGTTAGAACTTGGACTTGTCCCATAAGTGGTATTTTCTTCAGAAGGCGAGAAAAGTGAAAGCAGTTATATATAGTACAACATAGAACAATGGTGGACACATGCAATAGACTGTTTATTGCAGCTCAATTTACAATTGCCAAAATGTGGAAACAGCCTAAATGTCCCCCAACCCAGGAATGGACTAACAAGTTGTGGTATATGTATACCATGGAATACTATTCAGCCATTAAAAAAGATGGAGACTTTACATCTTTTATATTAACCTGGATGGAAGTGGAACATGTTATTCTTAGCAAAGCATCACAAGAATGGAGAAATAAGAATCCTATGTACTCAATTCTGATATGAGAACAATTAATGACTTTTTTTTTTGCAGTTTTTTTTGGCTGGGGCTGGGTTTGAACCCACCACCTGCGGCATATGGGGCTGGCGCCCTACCCCTTTGAGCCACAGGCGCTGCCCAACAATTAATGACTTAGCACATGGTGGAGGTGTGGGATGGGGAGAGCAGAGAAAGGGAAGGAGTGACGCAGTGGTGGGATCATGGGGGTACACCTTTTGGGGGCAAAACACTATTATGGGAGGGTCTTTATCTGACACAAGCAATTAATGTAATCTGGTTCTTTGTACTCCCAATGAATCCGCAACAATAAAAAGACAAAATAAAAAAATTAAAAAGAATAATTGAATTGCTGTTTGTGTGGTCATATACAAGTAATTAATAAAATATCTACTTATTTGCATATCCCTGTCTGTCTATGTGTCATCTATCTAATTTCAAAGACCATAAAACCAAATAGCAAAGGAAGCAAACTCTTTTAAGAACCTTTGTGTTAACTTTCCCAATATAATGGTGGATGTTGATAGACAGTCTGTGAGCGTCTTTGCCAATGTGAGAATAAGTCAGTGCTGAAGACTGGACACAGCACTATAATTTTAACACCCCGCATCTGCTCTTGACTCCCAACCCCCATGAATTCTTAGAGAGCAACTTGCATATTGGGTCATGTTCAAATACATTTGGACAAATATCTCCCATGGTAGTACATGCCCTTCAATTTTTACTGAGGGTATTTGACAACTCCTAAGGAAGCTGTTATAATTTAGATTCAATTTCACAGGCCTAGAAGTTACATACCGGGAGTTCTCTTGGCTCAGCAATAATCTTGATTAAAAACTTGGGTCAAGAACACTTCCCTATACTTGAGTTTTCTTGTATGAAATTACTTATTTGAGACTATATTAGCCAGCATGCTCAGGATTTGTTCATAAGCTATGGATAAAGATTTTGAAAATATAAAATGATATAAAAATGTATTGTGATGCCCTAACATTATAAAATGGATGAATTTTCTCTTTATTCTAAAAAATCCAATTATATTTAAAATAAATATTGACTTACTTCCTAGTGATCACTGATTTTTTTCTTATTTGTAGATATTGAACTCCCCATGAGAACAAAAGCAAAACATTTGAGATTTTTAAGAATGTTTACAGTTTAGTAATATATGTCGGAGTTTGTACATTCCTTTGAGCTATATCTCATTATTTGGTACCTCGTAATGTTTGTGATTTGAAAGTATACATAGCCTATGATTTTTCCATGAAATGTTCTTACCATTAATAACAAAATGATAAAATTCTGAAGCTTTGGTTGAAAGTAAGAGGAGGTAACTCTGACTAGCATCACCAATAAAAGACAACTTATAGGAATTATACAGGAAAAGAGTATAAGAAAATCAAGGAGTCAAGTGGACCTCTGCAGAGTTAAGGTACCACCTAATCAATATGAACACTTCTATTAGCACAACTCAATTGATCTCTAGCTGGTTGCCCTCTTGAAATTCCCAGAGTAGCAGTATCTGACAGGACCAGTTTGAGTCCTGATTCTACTCCAAAATAATTCAAGTGTAGCTAATAGGCTGGGATCACAAAATAAGGGTTAGTTTTCCTAAAACCAAGCAGTTTACAGAGAGGGGGAAGTTATTGGAAGCTGAGCCAGGCAACTACACATGACTATATCTGATAAGGGGTTAATATCTAAAATGTATACAGAACTCATATAACTCCAACCAATAAACAAATTAACAAGTAACCCAAGTATAAATGGACAAAGGAACTGAATAAGTATTTTTTCATGGAAGAAACAAACAGCCAACAGATATATGAAAAGGTGCTCAACATCATCAACAATCAGTGAAATGCAAGTCAAAACCACAATAAGATATCACCTCAGACCTGTTAGGATGACTATTATCAAAAAAGCGGGAGATAAGAAATGTTGGCAATGGTGCGGAGAAAAGGGAACCCACGCACATTGTTGGTGTGACTATAAATTGGTATAGTCATTATGGAAAAGAGTATGGAGATTTCTCAGAAATAAAAAATAGATCTACCCTGGGGTCCAGCAATCCTACTTCTAGGTATATCCAAAAGAAGTGAAATCAGTATCCTGAACAGATATCTATGCTCCCTTGTTCACCACAGCACTACCCAGCAGATTCGAGATATGGACACAACCTAAGCGTCTATCAATGAGTGAGTCAATGGATAAGGAAAATGTAGCATATATAAAAAGTTAAATATTATTCATTTGTAAAAATAAGGAAATTCTGCCATTTGTGACAACATGGATGATGTTGGAGGACATTGTGGTAAGTAAAATAAGCCGGACACAGAAATGCACATACTACATATTCTCACTTACCTGTGCAGTCTAGAAAAGTAGAGCCCATAGAAGCAGAGATTACAATGGTAGTTGCCAGGTGCTTGAAGAGGGACAAGGAATAGGACAATGTTGGTTAAAGAGCATTGGGTTGGATATTTTAGCATATCTCTTTCAGCCATTACAAATCAGTAGACATACTGATCAAATTTGAAACTTCGATAGAGATAGTAAACGAGAAACCCAATGCTTATATGCAATTGGGTTTCGTCACAGTGCAGACATCTCCTACTACACACCTAGGCAATATGGGATGGTCTATTGCTCCTAAGTTACAAACCTGTACTATGTGTTACTGTGCTGAATACTGTAGGAAATTGTAATACAATGGTGAGTATTTATGCATCGAAATATAGAATATGTACAGTAAAAATACCATATTATAATCTTAATTTTATGGGACCACCATTGTATATGTAATCCATCATTGAAAAAATGTTGTTATGGTCCTTATGACTGTACTTGAAATTCACTTAGCAAGTAGATCCTAAGTGTTCTCCCCACAAAAAAACATTAATTACAAGGTTAGACAATTAAGTCATCAGATGGCAAAGGGGAGTACTTCCAAGATGACTATAGTGATATTCAGCAATGAGGTATACAGCACTTCTAGAATGAGTCTATAAACTTAATTGTATGTGAAGTGATGGGTGTCTTGGTTAGTTTAAGTTTCAACTTAGTTTGATTGTGGTAATCATTTTGTAATGTATATGTGTATGGACATCAAACCAGCATGTTGCACACCTTAAATACACAATTTTTACTTGTTAATTATACCTCCATATAGCCGAAAAACAAAATTTATTGATAATATCAGAAACACATTGTAAATATCAGAATTTATTGATTATATCAGAAACACATTGTAAATATCAGAAAAACAGAATTTATTGATATCAGAAACGCATTTCTGATATTGATATCGGAAAAACAGAATTTATTGATAATATCAGAAACACATTGTAAATATCACTTAATCAGTGAAACAGTAAATATGCTTTTTAAGTAAAAGAGGAAGTACTTTTCTTACTTTCTTCCTTCCCTCTGTGCCTTTCTTTTTCTTATGCTCTCTCCTGCTCTTTTTCTTCCTACTCTAATGGTGCCTACATGTGAAGTGCTGAAAATTAACTGCACAGCAAAGTAATAAAAGTACCTGAATGAGACAAAGTCACACTTTCACAAAAATAGACAAACTTTCATCTTCTTCATTTGTCTAGTATTATAACTTTTTATTATAGACACAACTTTTTGTAAAATTTATCTCTGATTTGAAGGATTGGCAGGGAGAAAAAGATATGAAAAATGTAAACATTCCATGATGTTGTGAGTCCAAGTAAATATTCTATGAAAAAGCAGAAGAAAACATTGTTAAATTCTCTTAATTCCTAACCTTAAAATGAACCACCATATTATTCTATCTACGGAAAGGAAACAGTGAGAAATTAAAAATTATTAATAAGTAAATGACAAAATCAATCATAGTGAGATATTTTAGCTTATCTCTTTTAGCCATTACAGATCAGTAGACATACTAATCAAATTCTAAAATTTAATAGAGACAGTAAACAAGAAACCCAATGCTGCAGAAATCCATATAATTAATTTAAAAGATTGACCTGAGACAATTTCTCAGAAGTCAGAGAAATGGTTAATGAAATGAAGGTGATAAGTGAAAGGATAAGAGACCTAGAGAACAGATGCAGGAAATTCAATATGTATAATGAGAACTCCATAAAGAAGGAACAGAGCAAACCAAATGAAAACAAAAAGTGGAAAAAAAGCTTCATAAGCATAAGAAAGAATTAAACAAGTGGAAGAGGTCTTCTGGGAACAGGAAAAAATAAATATTAATAGCTATAGTTTATCAAGCCCTTACTTAGAATAATAAAATTGTCTTGTTTGAAGCCCATAAGTTTGTGGTGATTTATTATATTAGCAATAGAAAGTATAGAAGTAAAAGATAACATTGAAAAAACCATCCTTTTGGGGGCAAAACACGATTGTAAGAGGGTCTTTTCCTAACAAATGCAACCAGTGTAACATGGTTTCTTGTACCCTCAATGAATCCCCAACAATAAAAAAAAAATTAAAAAAAGAAAAAACCACGATCATGGGAGACTATTTAAAACATACCAACAAGGTTTTGAAAGATCAAATAACAACTATAGAAAATAAATAACATGATAAATAATGTACACAACAGCTGTTAAATGGAAGTGTGCAGTCTCACTGCCTTATGACACAGTGACCTACAAAATGAGCATACAGAATTTAGAAAGAAGATACTTTAAAATAATAAATTTTATTTCTCATAGCTTTTCCCCCACATAAGTAAAAGGAAACTTTAAATATTTGAGAGAGCGTTTTTTTAAAGGCAGTTCCTGATGTTCTCCTTTTGCCCTGCTGTGCTCTATCAGAGGAAGAAATATGGGCAAAACAAGAAGGAAATGTTTTCTGAATTTACTTTAAGGAACATTCTGAACAGGCAAGAAAGCCTTAACAGAAATATGGTGTAGGAGGATGGGAAGAGTATGAAGCTGATAAGTGTGGAGAGGCATTCACCAACTTCAGAGGAGTTAATTGGTAAGTAATTTCCTTAGTGGCAAACTACACAAAGTACGTGCTTGATGAAGAGTCAGGTTTAAGTGTTTGCCACAGCCAGAGGAAGTCAATGACATGTAGATACCAGTCAGCTGAAGGCTTTCTTGATCCCTTACTACTCTGGCCCCCGCCACCTTATTGCTAGAGAGTAGCCAGAAACAGCCTGCAAATAGGATAGGAAAGCAAAAATGCAAGGAGTAATGTTGGTATACAATAAAAGTGGGGGAAGTAAGGTTTTGGTAATTGTAATTTTGTGGAGAAAAAAGATCATGTTCTACTTCATTCTATGCACAAATTTCCCAAAACCAAAACAAAAATCAAATATACGTACAAAGTGAAACGAAAAACTAACTTCACAAACATTTTGGGGATGTCTTTTACAACCACAAATAGGGGGAGATCTTTCTGCTTTGGCTAAAGTCAGAGGATACATAGAAAGGACATACCATTAGATAATCTGAATAGCAAAATTATCATAAAGTCGAAAGATAAATAATACCATATTACAAATGAAAACATAATATCTGAATACCAATCACCCCCGAAGTGGCTAATGGACACAAACAGGTGCTTATAGAGAAGGAAATACAAATGGGTATTAAATATAAAGAAACATACTCTATTTTACTGCTAGAAGGAGGTACAAATTAAAATATACTAAGATAATATTTTTAACTTACTGGTTTGGAAAATTTTTTAGAAGTTTGATAATACACAGTGTTGGTCAGGCTATAGGGAAATACATGCTCTTATTCCTTTCTAGTTAGGATTATAACTTGGATAGCTCCCTATAGGGCAATAGAGCAATATCCATAGAACTTTCTGTGTACCTTTTGAACCATCAGTTAAACTTTCTAGAATTTATCTTATTGATAGATTCACCATTTTAAAAATGACATATAAAGGCTTCATCCATTCATTGTTTAAAATAAATACTAAATGAATCTAAATTATTAGTCAATAGAATGCTCATTAAAATAAATACAGTAAGTCCATAAACAGAAAAAAAGCTGAGTAAAAGAGTAAAGAAGCTTATATATTGATGTAGAAAGATCTCCAAGAAATAATAAGTAAAAGGAAACTGAAAAAGTATATTGAAGTTGTTTTATTGAAAAATGGGAATTAATATATCTTCATTTTTGCTACCATTTGCTTATACTCATAAGTCTTTGAAAGGGTGCACAGGAACAATTAAAAATGTTTAGATAAAGAAGGGAAAGGTTATGAACCAAATGGGAAAGATTTTTCGCAATGCAACTTTTTCTATAAATAAATGTCAAGTTTTGGCCCGTGTCAAAAATTACTCATTATAAGCATTTTAAAAATAGGTTAAAATATAAATTACTGAGAAAAATAATACAATTATTTTTAAATTTTTAAAAAGCAGAAGGTAGGATACAGTTAAAATAAGTAACTTGCAGAAGATGAAATTAAAGAACTTGGAATTTGACAAGAACAATCAATTATATAAAACTCTTCTCATGCTTACCTAGAATAAAAAATTAAAGATGTAGTACATGAAATTATGAGTGAGCAAAATATCTAATCACATGTTCTAGACTATTCAGGCTGCTATGGCAGAATACCTTAGACTGGGTGGTTTATAAACAACAGATTTATTTCTCACAGTTCTGGAGCCTGGAAAGTCCAACATCTAGGCACCAGCAGATTTCTTGTCTGTTCAAGGCTTGCTCTTTGCTTCCAAGATGGCACATTGCTGCTTTCACTCTAACATGAGGAAAGGAAGAAGGGAAAGGGAAGAAGGAAGAGGGAGAAAGGATAAATTCAAATCTTTTTATAAGGACACTAATCTCATCCATGAATGCAGAGCCCTTAATAGCATCTCCTTGGGGTTTACATTTTAATGTATGAATTTGGAGGAAATCATAAATCCAAACCATGTCACCACATACATAGAGTTTAAAAATTATGAGAAAATTATTTCCAAACAAGATTACATTTTAAAAAAAGAACACATAAAAAACAGCTGTATAGCAATAAATGTGAATTCCTCTTCCCAGCAATAAAGCTTTTTTTGGAAAATACAAATGAACAAAACCAACTAAAGAAGAGTCCAGAATCCAGAATAGGACAATTATTAGAGAAGAACTTCCATGACAGGTCAAACAATTACCACCATGGAAAAGTGCCTGAATGGAATTCATGGCTAAATTTTTCCTAGCCTTTAAGAAATAAATAATTCCAGTGCTGTTCTAACAGTCTCATGGGAGAAATAAAGAAGAGATGCTTAGTTAAAAAGTACTTAAGCTTAACTTCACCAGTGACAACTTTAGTGCTCTAAACAGAAAAATCCTTTATAAATGTATCATACTGACCTCATTAACAGGATCTTAAAATTCTTTTTGCTATTAAAGAGTAGGGAAAGGGATCCCCAGTCTTAGGTATATTCCACTTTTATACAGCCTCAAGACATATTAAAATACCTCCAATACAGCATTCTATTCCCTGGCTATTTTATGCCCTTTGTTATAAAAACACCACATTGGTTTTCAAAAGTCTTATGAATCAAAATCCATAACTTGACTGAAGAAATTAACCTAAATTTCAGAGAACAAGAATCATCAACCATTGAACACGTTGCATAAAATATTGAAATTTATTATTTTTTGGAGACAGGGTCTCGTTCTGTTGCTTGGGCTAGAGTACAGTGGTGTCAGTCTAGCTTACTGCAATCTCAAACTCCTGGGCTCAAGGGATCCTACTGTCTCAGCCTCCCAAGTGGCTGGGACTATAAGAGTATGCCACTTGGCTAATTAAAAAAAAAAAATTCTCTAGAGATGGGGTCTAAGAATGTTAGTCTGGAACTCCTGGCCTCAACAGATATTCCCATCTTGACCCCCAAAGTGCTGGGATTACAGGCATTAACCACCACACTCTTGGCCTAAAAGATTCAACTTTTAACCAAGGTCTCTTCTGAATCAAATTCCATGTGTCTGGTCCCAAAGTATGATGACTTTATTTAGAGTCTGTTTGAAAACTATTAAAAGTCTGAAAGCAATGGGAGCAAAAATAGAGCTCAAAAAGAACTGAGGAGGATCGGCACCTGTAGCTCAATGAGTGGGGTACCAGCCACATACACTGAGGCTGGCAGTTCGAGCCAAGCCCGGGCCTGCTAAACAACAATAACAACTGCAATCAAAAAATAGCTGGTCGTTGTGGTGGGTGCCTATAGTCCCAGCTACTTGGGAGGCTGAGGCAAGAGAATCGCTTAAGCTCAAGAGTTTTGAGTTTGCTCTGAGCTGTGATACCACAGCACTCAACTAAAGCTAACAGTGAGACTCTGTCTCAAAAAAAAAAAAAAAAACTGAGGAAGAGATAAAGAGAAAGGGCTAGATATCAAATACATTTTAAATTTTAAGCACATTTTAAAGCACATTAAAGCTACCCTAATTTAAATGAGGATAAGGAATCCAAAATCCTACCAATACCAGGAGACTTCTATGGCACTTGATGAGATCCACAGGTCTCCAAAAAGCTCAGGGATCTTAATTAAGTGTGATGTTAAGAGATATTATGTAAGTGAGATTCATCTCAATGATTCTCAACCTGTTGATCATGACCCACAGGAATTGTATTAAAAGGCCACGGCATTAGGAAGGGTGAGAACCACTGGTCTAGATCTTTCTAGGCATCTCTCAGTTTGACCTATCTCTCACATGGGAACAGATCCCAAAATCAGAAAAATAAGTAGGAATCATAGTGGGGTTTAGAGAAAATGAGCATAGGATAGCGGGTTGGACAAGCTGATGTAAACTTTATGGGTAAAGAAATTAGTCCATTTGGAAAAACATACCATGCTTATAGCTAGGAATAATTAACTTTGGTAAAATGTCCATACTACCCACAGCAATCTACAGATTGCTGCAATCTGCAATCCCTATTAAAGCACCAATGTCATACTTTAAAGAACTTGAAAAAATAGTACTTCATTTTATATGAAATCAGAAAAAACCTTGAATAGCCAAAATATTACTTAGAAATAAAAACAAATCAGAGGCATCACATTACCAAACTTCAGATTATACTACAAATCTGTAGTGATCAAAACAGCATAGTACTGGCACAAAAAATAGAAATGTACATATATGGAACAGAATAGAGAATCTAGAGATGAACACAGCTACATAGTGTCATTTGATCTTTGATAAACCTAACAAAACATACATTGGGGAAAAGATTCCCTATTTAACAAATGGTGCTGGGAGAACTGGCTTGTGACCTGTAGAAGACTGGAACTGGACATTCACCTTTCAATGCTAACAAAAATTGATTCTGACTGGATAAAAGAATTAAACTTAAGACATGAAACTATAAAAATACTAGAAGAGAGTGCAGGAAAAATGCTTGCATATATTGGCCTGGGAAAATATTTTCTGAGGAGGATCCTCCTGTCAATTGAAGCAACAGCAACAAAAATATATTACTGGGATCTGATCAAGATAAAAGCTTCTGCACAGCTAAGGGCACTGCGAGTAAACCAAACAGACAGCTTTCAGAATGGGAGAAGATTTTTGTGGGTTATTATTCCTCAAAGGGTCTAATAACTAGACTCTGCAGAGAACTCAAATTAATCAATAAGAAAAGAATAAACAACCCCATTTCCTTTTTGTTCAGTATTTTATAAATTTTTTTCTTTCTTTTCTTTTTCTTTTTTTAAATTAAATCATAAACACATAGATCATGTATACATTAATGCATTTATGGGTACAATGTTCCGATTTCATATAGAATTAGGAACACTTATCATACTGGTTAATATATACCTCATCTCATTTACTTAATTATTGTGTTAAGACATTTATACTCTATACTTAGCAGATCTGACATGTGCCCTTGCATTATGAACTATAGGTGTGATCTCACCTTTTACCCTCCCTAAATCTGACCACCCCTTTCACTATCTATCCTCTCTGGGCCATAGTTGTGATCTATTCTTCATGTGAAAGTGTGAGTGATTATAAATTGGTTTCATATAACTTTAACAGTAGAAGACAAGATAACAGGAAAGGGGTCTTCCCAAGTTGGGGTCAGGGAAGGTGAATTAGAGGGAAGGGTTTTAATCATGACTAGATCTCCAGAAGGGTAAAGTTCCTGTTTTAGTTAGTATGTCCCTCCCCAAACAGGGCACAGGACTTTCAGGGACGATTAGGGAGGCATGAGAGAACAGCAAGTCATCCCAATTGCAGCCTAGAGGCTGGGCGAAAAATTTGGTAACTGGCTGTCCAGACATCCCCTGTATAGTTATGGATTTGGGAGATAAAAGACCAGGATTAGAGAGAAGTACAAAAAAGGTTGCTCCAGTGTCCAAAAGAAGTTTTTTCTCCTGGCACTCCACTGTAAGGCAATCCTGGGGCTCCTGAGGGGTGATGACACAAGCTGGAGCCATAAGAATATGCCCTGGGCATTCTCAGTCCAGTTTGGGCTCTGATGGGGTCACTGTCCCAGGAGGCCTTCGCCTCTGGGGACAGGCCACCCTCCAGGAGTCACCCTTGCATTCTGGACAGGGGCCATATGCCCCAGGTACTCTCAGTCCAGTTTGGGCTCCGATGGGGTCACTGTCCCAGGGGGCCTTCACCTCTGGGGACAGGCCACCCTCCAGGGGTCACCCTTGCATTCTGGACAGGGGCCAGGTGGCTTGCCCAGCCATGGTACTGCTGGGGGCAGTCTTCTATGAAGTGGCCAGTCTCACCACAATGAAAGCACTTGTTCTTCGCTCCTCTGGTTTCCCTCTGCCCCTGAGGGTTGCTCATTTGTCAGAGTGCCATTGTTAGAGCTGTCATTCTTTTCTATTCCTTTCTCTCTTTTTCCTTCTTTCTCTCCAGATCTTAGTTACAAAAGACCGTAGCGGCTGTTTTAAGAAGATAGAAGAGAGTATTTTGAATGTTATAAACACAAGAAATGATAAAGGTTTGAGGTGAAGGATATGCTAATTACCCTGATTTGATCATTACATATTATATACATATATTGAAATAGTACATTGTAATATTCTACAAGTAAAATATACGTGCCTCTTTATTACAATCACTAGGGTTTTCAGAACAATTTTGAATTATGGTGTCATTATTGGTCATTCTTATTAAAAGCCTAGAAGAGTTCAGTTGTACCATTTTGACAAACACAAAGCAGAGCATAGCCCTTGAATATAACTGATGAAAGACAAAGATGCATTTCAAGAAATGTATGACATGGCTGAGAATTGTATGTGAGCGAAGTGTAACTTCATGGCTGATAATATGCGATATGCATCTCTGTATGCATGCCCATTCTTTTTTTTTTTTTTTTTTGAGACAGAGCCTCAAGCTGTCACCCTGGACAGAGTGCTGTGGCATCACTGCTCATAGCAATCTCTAATTCCTGGGCTCAAGTGAATCTCCTGCCTCTGCCTCCCATGTAGCTGGGACTACAGGCGCCTGCCACAACGCCCAGCCATTTTTTTGTTGCAGCCATCATTGTTGTTTGGCGAGCCCGGGCTGGATTCGAACCCGCCAGCTAAGGTATACGTGGCTGGTGCCTTAGCCCATTGAGCCACAGGCACCGAGCCTGCATGCCCATTCTTATTTTCCTCTTTATTTTGACAAGTGGTCGAAAACTATTGTACATATATATTGCCAGTTTTACATCAAGTGAAATCTATTTACTGAACCTGTTAACAATTAGTGATACTCGTTTATTTATCATTTTAAAAATGTAAAAACCTCTCCTATTCCCCAGTTCCACTTCCAGTGGGAAATTGCTATTTGTGTCATAGTCTTCCATTCTTTCTGTATTTAATCATTCTACACACCCCCACCCACGTACATACAGAAAGTATACACATTCTAAGAAAGGAAAAAACTGTATTAAAATTGTGTAACACTCAAGTCATGTTTGACTTCTGCATTACAAGACATACAAGATACAAGATGACAAATGTTGTTGTTATATATTACTATAATTTTAATACAGTTTTTTCCTTTCTTAAAATATGTACACATTTTTTAGCACCGTCTGTATATTCTTCTATAAAAATGGGACAATTGAAGCCAGAAAGTATAGTAACTTATTTTAACCCTAAAAAATACTGTACATCTCTCTCCATCTGATTGATTTTAAATGTCTCTCCTAGTGTTCTGTACTTTATTATTATGGTAGTGACAGTTCATGGCTTTTTATGTTTTGAGTACATGAGAAATAAACAAATGGAGGTATACC
The DNA here is from genome assembly GCA_963573935.1 of Arctocebus calabarensis. Lineage (NCBI taxonomy): Eukaryota > Metazoa > Chordata > Mammalia > Primates > Lorisidae > Arctocebus > Arctocebus calabarensis. The sequence continues at coordinate 26,819 of CAUYON010002060.1, forward strand.
ACATTAAATGACCAACTTGAAAATAAGATATAGATTTGGGGTGTCATATGTATCAATCAATTGACACTCTAGGAGCCCGTTAGCTAAAAACCATCTAAAAATAATTTGTGGGATTTATATTTGCCTAAGAGATTTTCACCAAGTAAAGGAAATTTAAATATAACAGATATTTAATACATGAAACCAAATCAATAATTGAGACTTTGAATATGCTCTTGCGTTCAAATCTAAGAAGTATAATTATGTATTTTGTAAGTGCGGACTTATGCAAGTTTGAGTCATATTTTCAAAGGCCTTTTGCCATGCTGCTTATCTTTGAAAATATTTAACTACATTCAAGATGCAGGTATGATTATACGTGTGTATAATTATTGTTCTCAGGGTCATGTTGTTCTTAAGTTCACAATTGGTTTTCAGTATTTCAACAAATGTTTTAAATGCTTTGGGTTCAGTGCCATATTCAGCACTGGTAATGCCAAGCCTGGGGACTTGGGTGGGGGGAGAAATTCTTTTACAAGTTACAGTCGAATACGGATGACAGAGAGGCAAATTTCAAGTGTGATAAAATATTGCATATATGTGGGATTCAGTAAAGATTCTACAGGATAAATTGGTAATTTGGGGGGCTTTGAAAGAAGATACCAGAAAAATATTAATATAGAAAGAAGTAATGCTGGGGTTGGACTTTTAAAGATAAATAGTTTTTTCCCCAAGTTGGTGGGTCATACTCACAGTGTTGATGGAGGAAAAGCCGGAAGGATTCTGGTTCTACAAACTGCAGACAGTTGAGTGTGGCAGTTGAGGGAAAAATGAGCAATGGAGAACTTCGCCCAGTACAGCAGCGTAGTGTAAAGACGGCGAACAACTGTTCTATTAGAAAGAGAAAAGCAAAGAAGTAAAAGAATAACGTGGAGAGCATGGTGATGTGTGTATTAGCATTCTCACATAACTTTTTCATGAAAAGTTTGAATATGTCTAAAGGGAAAATATAGCGTCACAAATAGAGAAATAAAACTTTATTTGGTAAAGTTTCTCTCCATGACCAGCTTTACCGAACTGCCCTCGTGTGCACACCATCTTTAGCCAAATCTCTTATTATGTGTTTTTGTGCCCACAACTGTAGTTTTATCACTACTGTATTTCATAGTTTTTAAGATCTATATTTTAGCATTTCTAAAATTGGGGTATATCTACAAATCAATGCTAAATTAGAGTTTTATACGCTGCATTTTCTTCATATGGCACGAAGTAATGTTGAGTCTTATATTTAGGCATCTTACTCTTGAAATATGGTTTTCATATTTTGTTAGTTATTCTGTTATTAAAAAATAAGTGCACATGTATTTTCTACCTTTAAATATTGTAATTATTGCCAATGATGTGATGAGTCTTCATGATAGTGTATCATGGAGCACTTCTGATCTTTTCCTTAAGGAGGGTTACTGAGTGTGGGAATGCAGTTTAACTATTTGGAGTCTGAAATGATTCACAGTCATTGCGCTCTAGTTGTGTTCCTTTCCATAATTTTTTGCACCTGGAGAAGCCAGCATCACTTGTCATTTGTCAATTCCATTTCTTAGCAGCTGAGTTGTCAAGTACATATCTAAGATCAATGAAGACAGTTGAGGATGGGCTATTATATCAAGAGGGTGGAAGGTTTGTTTTTATAATATAAACAGTCACCCAACAGGTTTTCGGATAATGTGTTAAATTTATAATTTGCATAAGGAACAATAGGTATAAGTAAATGGCAAGGGCAGATGTGTGGGCACGCCCTCTAATGAGAGATTTAGTAGCTAAGAAATAAATGTACACTCATTTGATTTCTTCTTGGATTAAAAAATGAAAGCAGTACCTGTAATGCCTCTTATGCTAATTATCTTAGTCAATATACACTCTCTCCTTTAGGGCTTATTGAAACTCTTTATTGTTACAAAAATTTATTATTAAACCTTCTGTCTGGTAATAAGTAGGGAATCCTGAGATCATATATTGTGTATATGTAGGGTATCTCCTTTTAAATTGTCAAAAGACAAAATAATAAATCTAGTTTGAGGGTCTTAAGTGGTTTTATTTGCCATTTTAGACTTGAGCAATACTTTATTTTATTTTTATTGACATAATTATTTATTTTTTTGAGACAGAGTCTTGCTCCATTACCCACACTTGAATGCCATGGTCTCACAGCAACCTCAAACTCCTGAGCTCAAGCAAACCTCTTAACTCAGCCTCCTGTGT
>CAUYON010002062.1:0-10986 GCA_963573935.1 Arctocebus calabarensis
GGATCCTGTATCCAGCCAAACTGAGTTTCATTTATGATGGAGAAATTAAATACTTTAATGACATCCACATATTGAAGAAATTTGCCATAACTAAACCAGCTCTCCAGGATATTCTCAGACCTATCTTCCATAATGACCAGCATAATCCTCCACCACAAAAGTAAACTCACTCAGAAACTTTTGATCAAATTCCAACTTCTACAGTTGTGAAAGAATTAAAAATGTCCACCGGACTTTCAAAAGTTTTATCAATATTCTCAATTAATGTGAATGTAAAGTTTAAATTGTCCTCTAAAGAGGCACAGTTTGGCTGACTGGATGCAAAAACTCCAGGCCAGATATCTGCTGCATACAAGAATCTCATTTTACCTTAAAAGATAAATATAGACTCAAGGTGAAGGGATGGTCATCTATATTCCAGGCAAATGGAAAGCAGAAAAAAGCAGGTGTTGCAATCTTATTCGCAAATACAAAAAGCTTTAAACCAACCAAACTAAGTAAAGATAAGGGTAGACATTTTATATTTGTTAAAGGTAGTATGCAAAATGATGAGATTTCAATTATTAATATTTATGCACCCAATCAGAATGCACCTCAATTTATAAGAGAAATGCTAACAGACATGAGCAACTTGATTATCTTCAGCTCCATAGTAGTCAGAGATTTTAACACCCCTTTAGCAGTGCTGGACAGATTCTCCAAAAGGAAGCTAGGCAAAGAAATTTTAGATTTAAACTTAACCATCCAACATTTGAATTTAACAGACATCAACAGAATATTTCATCCCAACAAAACTGAATACACATTCTTCTCATCAGCCCATGGATCATACTGCAAAATTGATCACAACTTAGGTCACAAATCTAAACTCAGCAAACTTAAAAAAAAAAAATAGAACTTATTCCTTGCATCTTCTCACACCATCATGGAATAAAAGTTGAACTCAATAATAACAAGAATCTGCTTACTCAAACAAAAACATGGAAGGTAAACAACCTCATACTGAATGACAAATGGGTTATTGATGATATTAAGCAGGAAATATCCAAATTTTTGGAACAAAATGACAATGAAGACACGAATTATCAGAACCTCAGGGATACTGCAAAGGCAGTCCTTAGAAGGAAATTTATAGGACTACAAGCCTTCCTCAAGAGAACAGAAAGAGAGGATGCTAAAAACCTAATGGGACATCTTAAACAACTGGAAAAGGAAGAACATTCTGATCCCAAACCCAGCAGAAGAAAAGAAATATCCAAAATTAGAGCAGAATTAAATGAAATTGAATATAAAAGAATTATACAACAGATCAATAATTCAAAAATTTAGTTTATTGAAAAGGTCAATAAAGGCTCGGCTCCTGTGGCTCAAGCGGCTAAGGCGCCAGCCACATACACCTGAGCTGGCGGGTTCAAATCCAGCCTGGGCCCACCAAATGACAAAGATGGCTGCAACCAAAAAATAGCCAGGCATTGTGGTGGGTGCCTGAAGTCCCAGCTACTTGGGAGATAGAGGCAGAGGAATCACTTGAGCCCAAGTGATGGAGGTTGCTGTGAGATGTGATGCCACAGCACTCTACCCAAGGTGAAAGCTTGAGGCTCTGTCGCAAAAAAAAAAAAAAAAAAAAGAAAGAAAGAAAAGGTCAATAAAATAAATAAACCTTTGGCTAACCTAACCAGGAGAAAAAGAGTAAAATCTCTAATCTCGTCAATCAGAAATGGTATAGATGGGCCTCAGACTGCTGCAGCCTCCTCTCAGCACCATGAACCACTCTTCCCAAAATGTCTTCACTCAAACCCACACAGGGCTCCCCCCAAACTATGAGATGCTCAAGGAAGAGCACGAAGTGGCTGTGCTGGGGATGCCCCCAAGCCCTCCTCCCATCGTGATCCACATCCATAGCGAGACTGCTGTGCCCAACCACATCATCTGGTCCCTGTTCAACACATTCTTAATGATTTGCATCTGCCTGGTCTTCATAACGTTTGTCTACTGCATGAAGTCTAGGGACAGGAAGATGGTGGGCGACCTGGCTGGAGCTAAGACCTACGCGTCCACTGCCAAGTGCCTAAACATTTGGGCCCTTGTCCTCAGACTTCTTGGGATTATTATGCTCATCATCATCCCAGTGATCATTATCCAGTCGCGTTGATAGAGTGGAATCCCTGTCAAAGCTTCCAGTGGCCACCCAGCACCCCATTCTCTTCACTTCGTGCCAGCCCTGCCTGGACCCCACCCTTCATGCATGCAGCAGTTTATACTCACAAACTGTCCACAAAAGGCTTCAATAAAGTGTGCACACTCCTGAAAAAAAAAAAAAGAAATGGTATAGATGAAATAACAACAGACTCCTCAGAAATTCAAACAATCCTCAATGAATATTACAAGAAACTTTACTCTCAGAAATGTGAAAATTATTTTGTATCTTTAATACGCTTCACTAGGTTATGGGAGTGAAGTTTGGGAAAACTTGAAGAAAAATTAAGGACACGGAGAGCTCTTCATGAAATATAAATCCAGAGGGAGAAAAAGGACACAAGGTTAAGCATTATCATAGAAAAAATATTAAGAAAACGTTTTAGGAGAGTAAGTGAGACAACGAACAAGCTTCTGAGTTTTCAAGCATTATGAAAGATGATGTCACACCTACAGCAGATGAGCACTTCAGGGAGAGATATATTTGCTCTGCCTTTTAGACACTGTAACTAATGTACATAGTTCATTGCACCACAATCTATGGCAATTAGCATGTCCATCTCTCACTGCTAATTTCCCCTCCTCTGCAGGGTGTTCAAGGAATGAAAACGTGGGAAGATGGAGTCTTCTCAGTTCAGGGATTGACCTTTAAAAGAATCAGGGCAGAGAGCAGGTAATGAAGCCAGTGGAGGAAACCAGTATAAATACGTACCCCTGACATAAGATTGAACTAATTAAGTTTCAAAGGGAGGGAGCTTGATCTACATTAGAGAAAAATATTATCCAAATTATAGAATATTTTTTTTAAAAGAAATGCAATGGTATTTGTGGTAAGTTGAATTAATTGCTAGAACAGAATTTCTAGATTTAAGTGCTGCTGGAATCTTAATGAAAAGATAAGTACTGATTCATCAGGACTATCTTTTTTGAACACCTATAATTTATGTGTTAATGTGTTTAAAATGAAATGGCTAATCAAGCTCTTTAAATTTTGTTCATTCTGCTAATTTATTTAGTGTCCTTCCCTTTATATAAACAATTCAGAGGTAAACCTGAGTATCAATCTGGTTCTAGCTTAGAAAACTTTACAAATTAGTGGAGCTTGAATAACTGCTGTCTCACTTTGGTTCTTATGTATTAGAAATGGTACAACTTCATTGCATTCAGACCTGAAATTATTATTCCTAAAAAGTTGTAGCTGAAAAGGATATCAGAGTGGGAGTCTAGCTGGCCACCTCAGGCTTTCTTGTGCCATGACAAGGGACGTGACTGATGATTTTCCAGAAGCCAGTTTTGGGCACAGACATATCAGCAACTGGAAGATGGAAGTGAGGTGAGGTGGTTAGGAGAGTTCTTCACAGCGTCTGCTCAAGCTTAGCTATTGTTCAGATAGAAAGGAGGTCAGATTCAGGCAAGAGCTAAGGAGCATCTGGGATGACAAAGTTCACAAGGCATTCTGAGAGGGGAAGTGCTCTGGATGTAGGAGCACCTGAGAGCAAGGAGCTACTGGATGGTTGAAGAGCATTTGTAAACATGGGAAACACCATGTAAAATCCTGAGGTCAGGTTAGTGAGCTATTTACCCAGGTATTAAAATGGCAAGAACTGTCATGAGCTGACCCTTGACTTTGCCTCTCAGAAGCACATAGCCTAAAAAGTCCAATTCTCCAGTTTGTAGGTCCAGAAATATAATCGTATCCACTCACTCTTAGATACGAATTGAGGAAAACTGGCTCACTCTATTCAAACTCCCAAGGGAGCAATTTGTGAATCTGTCTTTCTGTATACTAATTAATAAAGAGAGAGCTACTTTGCATAACAAACCACACTGGCCATTTCAGACGTTTAGTAAGTGCTGAATGAAGTAAAAGAAGAGAGGTATCCCTAAGAAATTTTTTATTCAGATGAGTGTAACTATATGTACTGATATACATTTGAGGGCATATTAGGTCTTTTCTCCAATCCCTGGCTAGAGGAGTTTGAAGAATTTGTAGTGAAATGGAAAAAAGCAAGAGTAATACAATAGAGTTACTATAAAACTATATATATTGAATTTAAAAGAATGTGCTTTATTTTGTGATTATGTCATTGTTATTTCTGATGTCAAAAATCTTGCTTTTAGGGAACTTTTATAATATTTTTGTAAATTTTTTAACTTGCCAGAATAAAACTGTTTGAAACCCTATCACAGATTCTAATTTCTTTTACAGAGTGATTTACGGTTCCACGAAATCCTCAATCCTGAGAACCACTGGCTTAAAAAATATTAAGATCTGTATACCAATAGTTTCCATTCATTTGTTCATAGAGAGAAATGCATTATTATATCAAAAAGTACATGTATGCTTGCCTGTACATGATATATATATATTTATAATAGAAATAAAAGTTTCACAAAACAATAGTTAGTCTTGCCTCCTTCCATACACTCTGATATATTTATTTGACTTGTTAAAAAAGTCAGTTGCTATATGATAAATCAATTTCATGACCTGCTAATGGGTCACAACACACAATTTGAAAAACACCGCTGTAGACTCAGAGTCCTCACTTCCCAGGACATAGCTGAATAAACACTGACAGGTGTTTCCTTTTTGAATCTCCTTTTCTAGATTCAGACTATATCCCTCCTGTTACACATTTGTTGCCCAGGATAGGTTACAATACAATACAATAAGAACTTTATGTTAGCCATAATCAAGTCCCTAAGATAGACCCTTGCCACTTGGCTTAGTTTTAGAAATAATCTTCATTTTGATTTAGAGGTCACCTTGGTCTTATCTTTACAACACTAGGAAGCACTCTGGTCTCATTAGTCCCTCATTCACAAAATACTTCTTAGGGTAGGTTGTTCTGGAGACTAATAATTCACATCCATTTTAATTAATTTTATTATCCTCAATTGCAGACATTTCAGTGACTACTTGAACTTGAAATATGGGGATAGACAAGACCCTTTCTCTAGACCCTGAACATTGACCAAGCAATTGTATGTAACTAGAGTGTCCCGAGAAAATGAAAAAAGGCAACTCAAACTATTAAGAATAAGTTAAAAGGTCCAAGTGTAATCAGTTTGTCTGTGTAAACTTGACACCAGAGTAATGAAGAACAACAGTGTCATGTATGTTTTGTAGTAATAATTTTTATTCCGGATCAGAGTTGGTGCCAGCGCAGCAGTGTCCCGTGATGGCTGAGTGTGAACCCTGGTGCCAGACTGTCTGGGATCAGATCCATTTATTGATGTCCCATTTTAGGGTGAGGGGACTAAGCCTCAAAGAGGGTAAGTGACCTTGGACAACTTTCTAAACTCTGTGAGATTTAGCTATAAAATGAGTTATGAAATGAGAAACATAGGAGTACCTACTCCAAAGGATTGCTCTGAGCATTAAATTAGGTAACATCTGTAACGTGCTTAGTAGCCAGCGCGTGGCAAACACTCAATGAATTTTAGTCATTATTGCAATTATCCTATAGCTCGTCACTTACAGACTGGGATTGAGAGTCAGTGACCTGGATTCAAGTTCCAGCTTCCTCATTTACTAATTGTATAAGATTGAGAAAATTATTTCTTGTAAGACACAATTTTCTTACTAAAAATTGTGCTAATAACATAATACTATTTACTATGTTATTATTCAATATTTCGTGGATTAATTTAATGACATCACACAGTGCTTGTTACATAGAACTCAATAAATACTAGCCAGCATTACTAGTGCTACCTCATTGTGTAGTAATTCATTTAATCCAGTCTTCTTTCTCTTGTGTATGTTTAATGATCGAGATCTTGACTTCTATATCAGAGGTCTTGGATAAAACATAATTTGCTCATTCTTTATCTTTATGTCTTTCTAATAGGAAACCCCATTTTACCCCCAAAGCATCAAACAAACATGAAACTTTAAATAAAGTTGCAGGATTCACTTCAATTCAATAACTGTCCTTTTGAATTTCCATTATACGCTAAGCATATAAGCATAACTGTGTCCTAGAAGGCACATTTCTGCCTGGCAAAGGTTGAAGAAAAGCCGAATTTAAAAGGCTACTATAATTAGAACTTTTGCTAATGGCACTTAAACTGATTAATGTCCAATAGGATCCACTCTACTGAAGCATATTTTTTAGGCAGTTATGCATTCATATTAAATTAAACATTCGTTGAATGAATGATCTTATGAAGCAATGTCTCCATGTGGCTCTTGGAAGCAGTTCTGTAATGATACGGCCTGTGTAGTTGAGGGCTTTCTCCCTGGCTGTTCTTCCTATTCGTTCTCGCATGACTGGCTTTTTTTTCTCATTCCTTGTAGTCTTAGTCTTCTCTGGTCATTCTATCTAACTTAGGCTCCATCCTCAGCCTTTCTCTCCCTAACCACCCTGTTGCATATTCTTCATGGAACGTATCACCATGTAGATGAAATGACACTGTTAGTTTGTGAGCTGTTTATTGCCTGTGTCACCCACTAGATCTGAAGCTCTGGAAAGGTAGGGACCATCCCTGTATTATTTATGGTCTGTATTATTTTTCTCTTATTTGTAACATATTATTATAAACTTCGCAGTTTAAAACAATACACATTTATTATCTCATAGTTTCGGAGGTCAGGAATTCAGGTTTAGATTTTCTGGGTTTTACCTGAATCAGCTCAGGGTTTCACCAGGCAGAAATTAATGTGTTGACTAGGCTAAAATCTCATCTGAGTCTTGAAATACTCTTTTGAGGTCATTCAGGTTGTTGGCAAATTTCAATTTCTTTCTTTCTTTTTTTTTTTTTGGCTGGGGCTGGGTTTGAACCCGCCACCTCTGACATATGGAGCCCGGGCCTTACTCCTTTGAGCCACAGGTGCCACCCATCAATTTCTTATGTTTATAGAATCAAAGTCCTCTTCTTCTTGCTGACTATCACCTGAGGTTAGGGTTGGGTATTCTCAAATCCTGCTGATTACCCAAAGTTCTAGCCATGATACTTTCTCACAATGTGACAATTTATTTCTTTTAAGGCCAGCAGGAGAATCTCTGATGTCTGGGGCCTCTTTTAGGAGTTTACCTGATTAGGCCAGGCCTGCCCACAATAATTTCTTTTTAATTAACTCAAAGTTAACTGATTAGTGACCTTAATTACATCTTAAAAATCTCTTCAGCTTTGCTATTTAATGTAACTTTATCTCAGGACACTCAAGGGGTGGGGATTATATGGGGCAGGTAGACCAGGGGTGGGAATCATGGAAGTTACCATATAACTCTGCCTACCACATTGTTGTTGCCTGAAGGCCTAAGTAGTGTCTGACACTGTGTAGGTATTTAATACATATTTGTGAATAAATGCCAATGAAATAAGAACTAAAGAATCAGTAAGAAGTAAAGATATTAGTTATGTGTTCAGATGTATGTTTAGTATTCTATATTGAATTCAAAACAATCATTGGATTGTCCGCTTAATTCACTTTTCTTACAGAGGGACTTGTGACTATCACACAGTATGAAGGGGCATTAAACAATATTTGTTGCATTATATTAGCAAAATTTCTGTGGCAAAGTCTTGATATTCTGCCCAGCAATCCTATGCAGACAAAGAAGTTAAACGTAAGGTTCCTAGAATGGTTCACATATAAAAACTCACTTATCACTAGCAAATCACAAATAATTGAGATTAGAACTTGGACTTCTGCTGTACATTGTTGAACTTTAATTATTCTGCCAACTTCTGAAAACCAGAGATAAATAAGACCTTTTAATTTCTAGAATAAATGATATAAAATGAGGTTTAGGAAGATAGCATACTGACCTACCTAAGATGTTATTTTTGTTATTACACAAAATTATTTGAAATATAAGAAGTCCTGTCCTATTATTTGAAATATAAGAAGCTGCAGAGGTGACGCAGATGTAGAATAGTGAATTAGTCTGCTTCAGCTACTATAATAAAACACAACTGACTGGGAGGCTTAAACAGATGTAGAATAGTGAATTAGTCTGCTTCAGCTGCTATAATAAAACACAACTGACTGGGTGGCTTTCTTACAGTTCTGGAGTCTGGAAGCCCATGATCAAAGTGTCAACAAACTCTCTTTCTAGAGAGGGATCTCTTTCTTATTTGTAGACAGCCACCTTCTTGCTATGTGCTCACAGGCTTTTCTTTGGTGCAATTGCATTAAGAAATCTTTACTCCTCCTTCCTCTATAAGGACACCAGTTCTACTAGATTAGGGCTTCCTCTTTAGGTTCAAAGATTAGGACCTCATCATAGGCTATATCAATTAATTACTTTCTTATAGGCCCAATCTCCAAAAAGATCACATAGGAGGTTAGGACTTCAACAAATGGATTTTGAAGAGACATAAATCAGTCACAACAGAAAACCTGGAAGTTAGGAAGAACAAACAGACCTTTAAACTGGAGTTAGTTCAGCAGAGTAAGATTTCAGGCATTGGATTAAGATTACCTGTGTTTGAATTCCAGCTTCATTTCTTGCTTGCATCAGGGGCAAATCCAATTTCTGTGGGGCCTAGAACTTATATACAATTTTAGAAACCCTCTGGTCAATAGAGAATACAAAGTTAAGTTATAGAGTCTAGGAAGGGGTAATATAAATAAGGGGCTTAGAAGCTTACAATTCATTAATTCTCTAGTAAGTTCATTTCTATTTGCCAAGCAACTATGGAAATTGCTAAATTGCTCTGGATTTGGTTTTCTCAACTGTACAATGGCCACAATACTTATTTTACATTGAAAGGATTAAATTAAATTACAACCAAGAAGTCTTCCTATTTAGCTATGATTATTCTACCTTGTTATTATTGTCAATATCATTGTTAATATTTAGCCCCTACATTTTACAGAGGATGAGTGGCAAAAAACTATTATATGGCTTACTATATAGCAAACAACCAGTGAGCTGGGATATTTGACCACAGTGGTCCCTCTTGCCTCTTGGTCTACACTCTCCCTGTGGCTCTAGAGAAATAGCTTTTTGTACTCCTTCCCCACGGTCACACTCCTGAAGAGTATATTAGCATAGTACCATAATCTTCGCCCCCAATATTTACTCTATGGCTATCAAAAAATAAAAGAGGTCAAAAAAGCAGATATTAATTTGCTTGAATTGAAGCTTCTTTTTTATTTTTATAGACACCTAACCTTTCATAAGGTATATGACACCTTTCAATAAGGTATATGAAATAAAAAAGCCATATCATTAAATACAAACTTGTATCATTTGTAGCTAGATATTTCTAATGGGAAGGCTTAGCTTCCATCTTCATTTGGAGAATGAGATGGCTTATAAAAAAAAGGAAGTATCTTGCAATCTCTTTGGGGACTGATTCCCACATTCCCATGTGTACAGATTCTGTTAGGGACATTAGGAGAATTTCCTGGGAAAGGTCTGAGGAATCAGCCCCAGGGGCTTCAGTCCACTCCTTAGAAATACGTTCTGAATAACAGAACTTGGCACTTCTCCGCTCCTCTCATGGTTCCACATAAGTGAGACTCTTTCCATATTATCTGACTCTAGTAGAACTCTGGGCCTCAGAGCTGGTTTTAACACTTTCAAAACACAGATAATGTTAATTCCAATGTACTCGATCTTTTTCTCAGTGACCCACCACATAGAATTTGGCTCACTCAGTAGGGCTTGGCAGTCTGGCTGGGTTAGGCCCAAAGATGCTAATCCATAAAATTAGGACAGAGTGAGGGTAAGTAATATTTGACTCAGGGCTCTAAATCTTTGGCCTCTGAGTTTGAAAAAAAAAAATACAACCTCATTATAAACATTTTTCTCATTTCTCTAACTTTCAAATGTAGCACAATTATAGGATTTCTGTGAAATGGTAAAACAAGCCGTGTATCAAATTTCACGGGATCGACACACGTGTAGGACATAGGTGAGCATAGACAGTCCTGGCTCGCATAGGTAAACTATTTGACCTGTGGTTCTGACTTATACACAAATAATAAAATGAGGTTTTGGAAGTTCTTAGATGAAACATGTTCCTTATAAACAAAGAGGTTGGGAATACTGTACAGTTTCTATTATATCGTTATTAATATGTCTGTCAGAAGTAATGTTGCTGATGTGGGACTAGAAAGCCACAGCTAACGTTTGCTTGTAGGATCTTCACGTGGACACGCCTGGTTCATCTATCTACCAGATCTGCCATCTGCTAAGCAGACACATGCATAGAATAAAGCAGAACATGTAGGAGAGCCATAGTGGCAAAAAAGCACATCTGCCAAGGGGCGCAGGTCCTCATCTTCTCCATTTTTCAAGCTGGGCAGGGGAGACACTGGGGGCTGTCTTCTGAGCCCCCACGGCATGGCCTCTGCCTGGTTCTCTGCTCTGCTGGCTTCTGCCAACCACACCTCTGCCCTGTAGCCTCACTTTCACATTCTTGTTTCCATTGGGTTCTCAGCATTCCAGTTTCCCAGTGTTACTCACCTGAGGTTCTTCCTGCATCAGGGCTCAACTCATCTGTCCTATTCTTTGTTTTAACTCCTTGAAATAGCTCGAGAAAAATAAACATGAAAGGGTTGAATTCCTAGTAGATACAAAGATGAAAACACTGACTGTGGGGACTACCAGGCTTTTCTTTGTAAACTTTTCTTAGATAATATAAAAAGACATGAAAACCTATTTTTTTGTTTTTGTTTTTTTTATTTTTGGTTTTGGACAAAACTCTTTTGTCTTGTGATTTTTTTTGAGGTGAAATTCAAGTTTTTGTGTGAGTAGTACTATTATACCTATCTTGAGTGTCTTGCTTGTACTGTATCACATCATACCTTTGTTTAATTCTTAA
>CAUYON010002063.1:0-11886 GCA_963573935.1 Arctocebus calabarensis
GTTTAGTTATAGCAAATTTCTTCAGCATGTGGATGTCATTAAAGTATTTAATTTCTCCATCGTAGATGAAACTCAGTTTAGCTGGGTACAGGATTCTGGGTTGAAAGTTATTTTGTTTTAGGAGATTAAAAGCCGATGCCCATTCTCTTCTAGCTTGAAAGATTTGATCAGAGAGATCTACAGTTATTCTAATATTCTTCCCCTTGTTGGTAATAGTTTTCTTGCGTCTGGTTGCTTTCAGAATTTTCTCTTTCATATTAACTTTAGTGAACTTAATTATAATGTGCCTCAGGAATGTCTTATTTGGGTTGAGTTGTGCTGGGGTTCTGAAACTGTCTGCTATCTGAATTTCAGAATCTCTTGGCTGTCTGGAAAATTCTCTTTCATAATCTCATAAAGAAGAGACTCTGGGCCCCGTGACGCCACTTCATTTTCAGGTATCCCTATGAAATGAATATTGGTTTTCTTCGAGTTATCTGAAAGCTGTCTGAGAGAATGATCTGTTTTTACCTTCCATTTCTCTAGCTCTTTGTAGGTTTGGGAGCGTTTGAAAGCTTTGTCTTCCATGCCAGAAATCCTTTCTTCTGCTTGCTCCATCCTGTTACTGAGGGATTCTACTGTATTTCTCAGATCTTTGAGGGCTGTGACTTCTTGTCTCAATGTGTCAAAATCTTTGGTCATTTGGTCTTTGAATTCCTTGACTTCTTGAGACAATTTTTGAAATGCTCCCAGAATTTCTAATTCCAATATTTCCTCTATTTTATTGAGCTTGTGGCAATCCAAATTCTGAATTCGATTTCTGACATCTCAGCCATCTGTTTATGCATAGGATCATTATTTGTGTCTGCCAAATTGTTCTTTGGGGGTTTTGATCTACTCTGGTTGTTCATGATTCCAGAGCTTTTCTGCTGATTCCACCCCGTATTTATTTTGTACCATTTGGCTGGGAGAGTAAGTAAGGATAAGTTGGGTTGGGGGGTTCTAGGAGTAGTGATTGACCAGTCCTTCCTTTGCCTGTAAGCTAGGACTGGTGTTTGTACCTTTTCCCCTAGAATTTTGCCAACCCATACTTTGGTACTGCCTGCACAACTGGGGGCCTTCTTGATGTGGTGGGGTTAAGTGGCTCTGTCTTATTTTCAGCTGGTCTCTGTCTTACCCTAGAGAATCAGTTACTCTGTGTTGGAATCTGAGCTGTGGAGGAAAACCAGCAGTTAGGTCACCACACCCCCCACAACAATTCCACAACAATTGGAAAGGAAAATCAAACTTTCCCACTACTACACACCCAGTGTACAACGTTGGAATGTCCTCGGGTGATTGGCCCAGTTGAAGAGGTACCAATCAATTGTCCCAGCCAGTACCAACCTCAAATTAAAGAGTTGAAAAGTCTCTGTCGACTAGATAGCAGACGTCTGCTGGCAGCTTTAGTATAACTCGCTCCAGGGTTCTGTGAACTCAGGAGGGCCCCCCCAGCCAGTAAATTAGCCTGGGAAGGTTGATGCCTTCTTCCCCGCCTTGCCCCTCTGTCACACCCAGTCTCTGGTAACCCTGCAGAGCTGTGATCCAGTTCCCTCCAATGAGCAGATGCTCTAGAGGTTTGCGCCTGCCTAAGTCACACGGGGCTCTGTGGCTCCTCATCCAGTCCAGCAGTTATGTCGGTGTTGGCAGGGGGGGAGGTAAGGCCTGATCACCTGGGTACTTGATAGGGGCTGGGGCGATTCACTCAGTTCCATCCCTGTCCCTGATTGATGTAAACTAGATGAAAACCTGATAGAACAGAACAAGTTCGCAGAATTTCTGCCCTATGAAAGAGACGCTTGGCTGCTAATAGTCCTGACTCCTTCTGTGAGCTTCATTCCTTTGTCTCAGCTGTCATCCCCTGAGGGCCAGGTGCGGCCGAAATTTAGCAAAGCTTTCTCAGCGCTGTGCTTGGTGCCTCAGGGGACTGCCTCTCCCCTTTGGCCAGCCACCTCTCGCTCACTCTCCTCTCACCGCTCCCGAGCCCGCGCCCTGTCGACACCCCTCGAGAAAGTGCCCAAGAATCTGGACTCCATGGGGGGCAGACCTCCAGACCTCAGGGTGAGAGTGGAGGGGAGTGCCTGGAGTTCCAACTTGCAGGTAGAGAATATATACAGTTTTTATACAGCTTTATGCCTGGCAGAAGAGTGCTGCGGCACCCTAGTAGGGGAAGGAGGTCTGGTTTTTAGAGGGTCTCTCCCATGGGGTAGAGTGGGAGGACATCTGAACTCAGCTCGCTTGTTTGTATAGAGGTATGGAGTATACTGCAAGCTGTTCTCTTGGGGGAGGTTACTCCCATCCACTTGGTGGTGTGCTCTGTACCTTTTATTTGTATCCTTGGGGTCACAGATCATTCCAGCAGGGTTGATGTGCATTCCTCGACCTTGTTTCTTGGCTCAGTTCCAAACCGTTGGCTTTCTTGCTAAATTTCTGTCCTTTAACTCTCCTTCTGGACAGGAGTGTCTGCAGAAAGCTGGCTAGAGACCGCCAATTTGGTTCCTTCCCCCAGTTTTTTTTTAAACTATATTCCAGCCCACCAACAGTCTGAGGGACACTGAACTGGCCCCCTATTTAAAAAGTTTGAGGACCCCTGCTTAAAACAGTTTAAAAGCATCTTCCTCAGGGTGTTACTTCTTCCTGAGGGCTCATCTGTCTCTAGTCTGGTTCACAGGTGCCTTTCATAACTTACAAAACTGTTAGGGTTAGACGTCCTCACCTGTGGCTGCCTGCCTGTGCAGAGCTTATACTGGCCCTGTGCAAGTCTCCCACAAGTGTCCTATGTCTAGTAGCATTTATAGGATTAGGTTTTTGCTGGTTTTGCCTCAGAAAGGAATTAGGGTGTGTGTTCCCTCCTCAAGACAAAAACCTTTCAGGCTGCTTTGTTCATGATCTTATTAGAGCCCAGAGGGTGTGGCCTGGAAAAGGCAGCCTGATTGGGCTGGGTGTTGAGGCCACACCCATAATCTTAGCCCTCTGGGAGGCTGAGCTGGGTGTTGTGGGGAACACCTGTAGTCCCAGCTTCTTGGGAGGCTCAGGCCAGAGAATCACTTCAGCCCAAAAGTTTGAAGTTGCTGTAAGCTGTGATGCCATGGCCCTCTTCCCGGGACAACAAAGAGAGACTCTGTCTCAAAAAAAAAAAAAAAACATAAAAAGGAAGCCTGTTTGTGCCTGGAAATGAAGGTCTGATTTCTGGGCTCACCTGAGCCTAGAGAATGGGGGGAGTGCCTGCCCAGCCCTAAGTGAGCAAATCCTGTATCAACCAGTTCCTAAAAGCTTGAGCAGAACTTGCCTCAATGTAGTAAAAACAAACAATGCAGGACTCAGACCAGTGATGAGGGATAACCTAGATCATGTCATCAGGTCAGATGATGCTAACCATGTTTGAGATAATTCAGCAGCACTGAGTTGGAGTTAGATTGGAGTCAAGGAATGTCTGAGAGCCACTTTGTCCCTGGGAGTTTCTGCATGCAATAGTGCAGTCATTGTGGTGCCAGGGAGAACTCATTAGCCACATGTGAAAGATAAAACTGGGTGCCCACCTTGTACAAAAATTAACTCACACTGGATAAAATATTTAAGTCTCAGACATGAAACAACAAACCCTAGACAGAAGTGTAGGGAAAAACTCTTAATGATATGGGCCTTAGGAACAACTGCAGGGGCAACTGCAGCAACAAAAATAAACAGGACCTGATCAACTTAAAAAGCTTCTGCGCTGTTAAGGTCACAAACCAAATAAACAACCTTCAGGATGCGGGGAGATCATCACATGTTAGGAATCATAGGACTAGTGAGCAGAATATACAAAGAACCAGCCAATCAAAAGCCAATCCCATCAATGGGCAAAAAATGAACTTTGGATCTTTTGCATTTATCTGGATGGATTTGGAAACCATTCACTTAATTTTTTTATTTCCTTATGAAAATATTTCTAAGAAGTTAAGCTGATGTACAGGGGCTGGAGAGAGGGCAGGTAGTGGGATCAACACTTGAGATGAGCATAGTGTCTCCCTCCTCCAGAAGGCACCAGAGCCTTCAGTACGTCCCTCTGCCAGATGCTCACACTCCCTTGCCCATCCCAGGGGTTCACAAGTTGCCCCTTTCTTGAAGATGATGCAATGCATCCCCTCATTGGCCATGACCTTCCAACTGACCCAACTACTTGGGGTGGAATGGGCAGCTGGAGTCTCTGGCCAAAGCCAGGCTTTAATCCCTGTAGGAATTTTACAATCAAGGGAGAAATGATTCAAGTTTGAAAAGGCCCATTTGAGATATTCAGTCACAGGACAGCTACATCCTCAGGACCAGCTTTTCTTTGGTCAAGGTTAAGTCCAAGCTCTAGGCTGCTGATGGGAAGGCAAATGGACAAGCTTGCCTTTCAGTGCCACTGAAGGCCCAGGATATTCTCCAGATGTTGGGCTCTTCATTGCGGTTGCACAAGAGTTCAAGAAGCTGCTGCTGCTTCTGCTTGCTTAGCCTGGTTTGGAGAACTTGAAGAAGGCTGGGGCAAACTCCACAAGCCACCGAGGCTTGATGGTGGTGACTTCACACATGTATTTCTTTGAGTTGAGCACTAGTTCACAGTACACCACCCATTCTGGCTGTCTGTGGAAGAGAGCACTGGACAGGTGGATGTAGACCACCTGTTGGTCAATCAGTGTCCGGCAACCTTCATGGGGGTCCTTCTTGACAGCATTACAGAAGAACCCACTGCAGATGGCCTTCTCCACTCAGACTATGGACTTACCACAAGTAACGACATCCAGCTTGTGTCTGGCCATTATATCTAGCATTTGCTTGCAAATGTCCTGGGCCCAGCACAGGGAAAGAACCTGGATAAAGTTCTCACAGCACCATGGGTTGCAGAACTTATTGTTCTTCCAGGAGTTGTACACAGCCAGCAGGGTGAGGTGGTCCCCTTCAGTCTGGTGAAACTTGGCCTTCTTTTGATCTGCAAGGAATTGTTTGTCCTTGGGTCTGTAGAAGACATTCTACACAGACAGCATGAATACAATGATCAGCTCAGATGCGCAAACATGATCTCACTGCAGCTGCAGCTCAGACGCACAGACATGATCAGCATTTTGCACAGCGTTGGCTCCAGAGAGAACTCTGCCATCCTGCAGCCCTCGTGAGTGAGAAGGCCCTCATCATCCAGGGCCCCCATTGTGTAGAGTTGCCCCATGGCTGTGATCAAAGTTTCCATTGGGAGTACATCTATTAAATCAAAAGACAGCAGGTCTTTTATGCTCATAGCTTTGAGCAACAGCACGGTGCTGGCTAAGTTAGCTCTCTGGATTTCTGGCATGTTGGTCGTTGGCATTTCGTCTCAGTAGGCCCGTTCCAGGTACAGCCTGTAACACTTCCCTGGGCCCATTCTCCCAGCTCTGCCAGCTCGTTGCTTTGCCTGTGCCTGAGAAATAGGCATCACCATGAGCTGTTCAATCCCTGTCTTTGAACTGTAAACTTTCTGCTTCACAAATCCAGAGTCCACTACATAGTAAATGTCATCTATTGTCTGTGATGTCTCTGCGATGTTAGTGGCAATCACAACCTTTCTGCTGCCTGATGGAGCTAGGTAAAACATGCGAGTCTGCATCTCACTGGGAAGAGCAGAGTACACTGAAAGAATAATTAACTTGGGAACATCAGGTCCCAGGGATTTCATTCTTTCATGCAGGCTCTCACAAGCTGTATCAATCTCTTCCTGGTCAGGTAAGAAGACCAGGATGTCCCTGGTATCTTTGTTAAATGGATCTGCATTACAGTGATCAGGCTGGCACGCAGATAATCTGTATCAAGTTCCTTTGTGTACAGTATTTCCACTGGATATGTTCAACCTGGGATAGTGAAGATGGGAGCTTCATAGAAGAACTGCGAAAACTTCACCACATCCAAGATGGCTGAAGTGACAATCAGTTTCATGCCCTGCCATTTCCTAACTGTCTTTTTCAATAATCCAAAGAGCACATCAGTGTAAATTGCCCTCTCATTCGCCTCATCCAACATGATGATGGCATACTGAGTAAGGTCAGGATCAATCAGACACTCTCTGAGCAACATCGCAATGGTCAGTAACTAGATAACCATTTTACAATCTTCAAATCAAATGGGGTAGCCCACCTCTTGACCTAAGCAACAACCAAACTCCTCTGATACTCTTTTGGCCACCAACATGGCTACCACTCTTCTGGGCTGGGTACACCCAGTCTTGTCCCTAAAAGTATAGCCAGCCTCTGCCAGGTATGGGGTGGTCTGCATTGTCTTGCCAGATCCTGTTTCTCCAATAACAATGAGGATCTGATTATCACAGCCTGGGCCAGCTGCCCCTTCAGTTTGTAGATAGTCAGGCTCTCCCTCTGCTCAATGATTGATATCTGAGTCTTCTTACCATAAGAAGCTCTTTTGCCCCCAAAGGCATGCTTCTTCAGGAATGCAGTTAGGCATTATCACGATACTCCTCATGTTGGCAGCAATCTGCCTGCCTTCCGCATTGTGCAAAAAATCAACCCAGTGTTTGTCGAGTCCCATGAGAATGGAATCCATCCCGGCTTCCTGCTGTGTCTTCTTGAGTTCCCATCTCGCTTTGGCCAACGCACTCTGCATCATCGCTGCTTGGGAGAGGGAGCCATTGGGGTTCTTAACAATATTAATGGGGCTCATGTACATGCTTTGCTTGGTGTGCCCTCTCAGAAATGAAGGCTCTTCCTCAAGAGGTTCAATCCCCATGTCCTCATTTTCTTCATCATCCACCTTAGGGAGAATGCCAGTCTCAAAGTCTGGAAATTCTTCTTTGGAAAGGACAGTGAAGCAATCAACTGTTGGGTCTCCCCCTTCTCTAGATCAGGGATGAAGGTGAGGTGCTTGCATTCCAGTGAGTCATCCTCTTCTGGGGCACTGTTGAGGGAGAGGTGAGTGGGTCTATCTGGATTCCACACTGAGGTCTCCTCATTTGTCCCCTCGACAGGATTTCAGAGTTGATTTGGGTTTAAATCTTCTCCAGTCTTTTGATCCACATCCCTCTTGCTCAGGCTGGTCTTGGTCCCAGTGAAGGACAGAACTTTGACTTCTACTTTCTGGCCTTTGCTAAACACATTGGCCAGATGGCCTTCCCGCCGGAGTTCTGAGAGGTTCACAAGGCCTCCCACTATTTCCTTAGTCCTTCCAGCTGCACAAAGCAACCAAACTGCACAACGCTGGTAACTTCCATTGTAAATGTCCCCAACAGCAGGCTCTTCAGTGGGGAGGGAAGACCACGTGTTGATCCCCTCCTCCCCACATTGGTCCAGATTCCTCTCCATGTATTTGTCCCAGTCCTTCTAGTCTTTGGGGGTACTCTGACTTCTGCTCCTGAACCGATATCTAGGCTTATCTTGTTTTGTCTCCTGAGTCCTGGAACACTATTGAGAGTGGGATCAGCGCCTCCACTTGTGGTCTCTATCTCAGTTTCACTGTTGGTCTATGTCTCTGTCTCTGTCTCTATCTCAGGGCTTGGCGCCTCTCTGCTTTTCCTGACCTGTTGCACTAGGCATCAAAGCTTCCAGTTCTTTCAGGATGTCCACAGCAACTTTCACATCCTCCTTGTCCAGCATGTCTGGACAGAAGGGTTGTCTGGTTGGCAAAGAACTGGGAAGAGTTCTTTCAGCTTTTCTTTTTCTGTTTTTGCCTTAACAGCTGGATCTTCACCTGTACAAGGCTTTGCTGGAGGCCACATGGTTTGTATGAGATGCAGCAAGTTATTAATAAGAGAATCTCTGAATTCTGCATGACTTTTGACCAGAGAAGCCTTAAATGTATCAAAGGTGCTGTTTTTCTCAGCAAAACTGATCACAAATTCAGCTAGATCCTTGTTATTGATCCCCAAGTGAATGTCCAGTTCAGTGCAAACCTTCAACACCAAAGCAGATATTCTAGTTTGGGGAGTTCTTGCAGGGCCTGACTCTCACTGGATTAGGGCTCCCTCCAGGGCCACAGAAACTGTCATGGATACAACTTTCCCTGGGCCTCCTTCCTCCTTACTGGAGCTGGAAGCTGCTCTACAGAGCCAAACAGAGGCAATGTGGAATTGAATGCCAGCCCACCTAAAAAGAAAATTTTATCAGACAATAATTCAGATCAAATAAATTAGTCAAAAATTCACAGGATGAACTGGATCAAGAATGAAGTGGTTAGGGCGGGCAGGGTGGCACACACCTGTAATCCTAGCACTCTAGAAGGCTGAGGCAGGAGGATTGCCTGAGCCAACGATTTCAATACCAGTCTGAGCCAGAGGGAGACCTACTTGTGGGAGGTAGGGGTGCAGGGTAAGGGGGGTAGGTGAGGAACAGGAGGGAATAGCCCAGAGTTGTAGTGGGTGCCTGTAGTCTCAGCTACATGGAAGGCTAAGGCAAGAGAATTGATTAAGCCCAAGAGTTTGAGGTTATTGTGAGCTGTGATGCCATGGCACTCTACTGAGACTCTGTCTAAAAAAAAAAAAAAAAAAGAAGAAGAAGAAGAAGTAGTAGTAGTGGTTAAAGAGCCTAATTATGTATTTAGCTGGTATCTAATGTTCACAACTAATCCTGCAACTGAGTTTTTTGTTCATTGCATATGTGTAACTTTTCTGAATGTTTGAGGGCTGAGCTATGTCCATAAATTCACTTTCAAAATAAGCTTCCACAAGCCTATCTTCCAAGTAAATTCCAAAACCAATATCAACTAAATGCAGAAGTTCACAGCTGTCTCTAATCATTTATGACTGACCCAGCAAGATTAGATGTCCTTGTACAAATGAGCTGCTTAGTTTCAGGTTGTGACTTAACACTTATTGGGTTTCCTGCCACCTGACAATCAAGCAAAGCAGCCTTTTCTATCACTGGAAGTTCACTGTGCCCATAGACTGAAAGAACCAGGTGCCGTCAGATAACTAAGCAAGAGAGCTGCCCAGATAGATTCTATCTGTGTCTATAGAGGTCCCCTTGTATGTACAGGTGGAAACAGATGTTATCACCCCTCCCAACCAAACAACTTCCCTCCCTTCAAATGTTGTCTTTAACAATTGAACAAGCAAGGGCTGGGGGGGGGACAAGATGGCCGACTGGCAGCAGCTTCCAACAGAGGCTCCTGTCCAAAAGGAAAGATAAACTCCAGAAACTGCCTAATGGAACTGAAGACTGGGAGCTCAGTCGACACAGAGAGAGAAGTGATAACTGCAGGTCACCTCTAAGGTAAGCTGCGACTTCAAGAAACCAATCTTGAGGGAGAAAAACTGAACTAAAGTTTTCCACCATTCTGAACTTCCCGGACACCCTTCCTCCCTTACCTGTTGCACCAGAAGTCTGACCTCTGCTGAAACTGAGGGAGGAGGACTTGAGTAGCACCCACCCTCCCTATCTGCCGGACCAAGCAGCCAGCCAGGTAGGAGACTCTGGGGCCCCAACCAGCCCCCAGGCCAGGAACTCCGCTGGGACTGCCACGCGGCCCTGATTGGCACCCCTCTGGACCTTGGACCGCCATGAGCAGTGGCCAGTTACTCTACTCCACTGGGACCCCCATATGGCCCTGATTGGCACCCCACTGGGCCTTGGCCTGCTGCCAGCAAGGGCCAGGAACTCCACCAAGACTCCTGCACTGTCCAATTTGCACCCTGATGGGCCTTGGCTCACCACCAGCAGTGGCCAGAAAGTCCACCAAGACTCCCACAGGCTGACAATCTATGCCTGGCCTGGCCTCAGCCTGCCACCCGCCAGGACCCCTGCTGGCTCTGATCCATGCCCCAGGCCCTCCCCCCTCCCTCTGGAGCTCTCCTCCCAGACAGAGACTGCTGGAGGCACAAGCTCCCTTTGCAAAGGCCACTGGGTGCCCCATCCCACGCCCTGCTGCTTGATCTGGGCGGGCCACGTCCAGAACTCCCTGGGTGGGACAGTCCCAGAGAAGCTACACAGGGTCACTCCCTACAAAGATCCAGCAACAAAAGAGTGATCTTGCTGGGGTCTGATCTGGGAGAGACACCTCCCCAACTCTGAGGACGGTCATAGGCAACAGTGAAAAATAATCATGAGGTGGAATCAACAGAAAAACTCTGGCAATATGAATAATCAGAGTAGATCAATTCCCCCAAGGAACGACAAGGTAGATACAGCACAAAATCCCTTGCATAAGCAAATGACTGAGATGTCAGAGTCAAATTCAGAGTCTGGACAGTAAATAAGATCAGCACAGTGGAGGAAAAGATGGAATTAGAATTTCAAGCAGTAATCCAAAAGATGTCTCAATAAGTGAACAAATTCAAAGACAAAATGACCAAAGATTTTGACACATTGAGAGCCCTCAAAGATCTGAGAAATACAGTAGAATCCCTCAGTAACAGAATGGAGTAAGCAGAAGAAAGGATTTCTGACATGAAAGACAAAGCTTTGAAACACTCCCAAACTGCCAAAGACGTAGAGAAATGGAAGGCAAAAATGGATCATTGTCTCAGACAGCTCTGGGACAACTCGAAGAAAACCAATATTCGCCTTATAGGGAGACCTGAAAATGATGAAGTGGCATCACAAAGCACAGAATCTCTTCTTTATGAGATTATGAGAGAGAACTTTCCAGACATGCCAAGAGATTCTGAAATTCAAATAGCAGACAGTTTCAGAACCCCAGCATGACCCAACCCAAATAAGACATCCTCCAGGCACATCATAATTAAGTTCATGAAAGTTAATATGAAGGAGAAAATTCTGAAAGCAGCCAGATGTAAGAAATCCATTGCCTACAAGGGTAAGAATATTAGAATAACTGCAGATCTCTCTGATCAAACTTTTCAAGCTAGAAGAAAAATGGTCATCAACTTTCAATCACCTAAAACAAAAGAACTTTCAACCCAGGATGAAACCCTTAGGCAGTCCTAAGATCCAGCTAAACTGAGTTTCATTTACAATGGAGAAATTAAATACTTCAATGACATCCACATGCTGAAGAAATTTGCAATAACTAAGCCAGTTCTCCAGGATATTCTCAGATCTATCCTCCACAATGACCAGCAAAAACCTCCACCACAAAAATAAACTCACCCAGAAACTATTTATCAAATTTCATCTTCCACAGTAATGAAAGGACTAAAAACGTCCACTGGACTTTCTAAAGATTTATCATTACTTTCAATTAATGTGAATGGTTTAAGTTGGGTTCTAAAGAGGCATAGGTTGGCTGAGTGGATACAAAAACTCAGGCCAGATATGTGCTGCATACAAGAATCTGACCTTGGCTTAAAAGATAAATTTAGACTCAAGGCGAAGGGATGGTCATCTATATTCCAGGCAAATGGAAAACAGAAAGAAGCCGGCGCTGCAATGTTATTTAGAGATACAATAGGCTTTAAACCAACCAAAGTAAAGAAGGATAAAAACGGGCATTTCATATTTGTTAAAGGTACCACTCAATATGATGAGATTTCAATTGTTAATATTTATGCGCCCAACCAGACTGCACCTCAATTTATAAGAAAAACTCTAATAGACATGAGTAACGTGATTTCCTCCAGCTCCATAGTAGTTGGAGATTTTAACACTCCTTTAGCAGTGTTGGATAGATCCTCCAAAAAAGAAGCTAAGTAAAGAAATTTTAGATTTAAACTTAACCATTCAACAACTGGATTTAACAGACATATACAGAACTTTTCATCCTAATAAAATTGAATATACGTTCTTCTCAGCACCCCGTGGAACATACTCAAAAATTCATCACATCTTATGCCACAAGTCTAATCTCAGCAAATTTAAAAGAATAGAAATTATTCCTTGCATCTTCTCTGACCATCATGGAATAAAAGTTGAACTCAATAACAACAGGAATCTGCATACTCATACAAAAACATGGAAGCTAAATAACCTTATGCTG
>CAUYON010002064.1:0-30899 GCA_963573935.1 Arctocebus calabarensis
TGTCACCATGGATAGAGTGCCCTAGCATCACAGCTCACAGCAACCTCCAATTCCTGGGCTCAAGCGAGTCTCCTGCCTCCGCCTCCCAAGTAGCTGGGACTACAGGCGCCCACCACAACGCCCGGCCATTTTTTGGTTGCAGCTGTCATTGTTGTCTGGTGGGCCCCGGATGGATTCAAACTCGTCGGCTCAGTTGTACGTAGCTGGCGCCTTAGCCCAGTGAGCCATAGGTGCTGAGCCTATTTACACCTTTTTGATGACACAGAATACTGGAAACAAATGGGTTATCTTTGAAGTAATTTCCCATTTTTTTAAAATGAGAGGATTAAATGAGATGATCTCTGGGGTCCCTCTAAATTAAAACTCTACCATCTGACAATTTTGGAAGACTGTGTGGAACTAAAACAATGAATGGAAAGTTTGGTGCATCATCAGGAGATGGAGAAATGTGATTATAATTTTAACATCACTTCAACCCACAGCTCCTTTCTTCAATGACATCATCACATATGAATTAAAGTTCTGTTGTCCCGCTAATGAGATTGAATAGGTAACAAAATGGCTCCTCATAAAAAACTCACAAGAGGTAACATCTAGTGTTGAGTATGTCCTGAGGTGTTTGCTGGATTATCTTACTAAATTTCTCTCTTAGGCTTTCTCTCTAAAAGCCTAAGAATAGGTTCTACTATTATCTTCTACTTCACCCAGGCACAAAATGAGAAATCAAGTAACTTGCCCCAAGGCTATATGATTGGTTAGTAAGCAGCATAGTTCACATTTCAAACCAGTTAAATCTGGCTCTTCTTTCGTTAAATAATAGGTTAAAATGAGAAGAGGGAAAAAAAAAAACAGGTCAGAATCAAAGAGCAGATAGATCTTTCTTTCTGAAACTGTCCTGTCTTACATACCCACACACTCAGCAGCCCTTTGCTCAAAGCTTCAATTGCCAGAGAGAGGGTAAAATGGATGTGCTGTCAGACCTGTAAAGGCCTCCAGAACCCTGTCCTGGAATATGCAAACTTATAACTGTTGACCCTGAGATAGCCGGAAACCAGAACCCATATTCACAAAGAATCCAGCCTTATCTGGTCCAGGCATGGTGTCCCTGTTCATTCCTACATCCATCATTGAGCTATTTACAGGTTACCCCTGCTTCCTGAGGGCATCTCATTGGAAAAATAAGAGATTCTCTTAGAGACCAACCCTGGTCACAGGACTGCTCCCCGGGGACCTGGGTGAGGTCATTCCAGGAGTTGGCGTCCCAGACCTCCGGGGTTTGGGCAGTGCAAACCCAGCCCTGTCTTAAAGGACAGAACTGATACTATATTCCGAATCGGCTCAATGACAACACGACACAGCACTCATAATGATTAGGGCAGCAGTGCGATCTGTATGTTGCTTCTCAGTTATCAGGCCACATTCATGGGCAACATTGAAATCAGCATAGTCTCTTGATTTAACAAAAATGATTATTTCTTCATACAGATAAGAAAACTGAAGCTCAAAGAGGAAATGTAATTTATCTAACTTACGTGGCCTAAAGGATTTTTGTTTGTTTGTTTGTTTGTTTTTAGAGATAGAGTCTCACTTTGTTGCCCTTGGTCAAGTGCCATTGCTTCATGGCTCACAGCAACCTCCAGCTCCTAGGCTAAGGTGATTCTCTTGTCTCAGCCTCCCGAGTAACTGGGACTACAGGCACCCACCACAACGCTCTGCTATTTTTTTGTTGCAGTTCGGCCAGGGCTGGGTTTGAACCCGCCACCCTTGGTATATGGGGCCAGTGCCCTACTCACTGAGCCACAGGCACCACCCAGCCTAAAGGATTTTTAATCCTTAGATTTTAGACAAGTTCCCTGTGTTAGGATCCTTTGCCCTTCCTTGGAAACAATCCCTTTCACACACTAGGTGCCACCTTGTAGTAGCTTCCAACACAAATTCAAACTCACACCAAATCTAAGGAGAGAACGGAATCCCATCACTATAGGTTGGTGTGAATATAATCACGTTGGGCTCTTGCCTTTCAGGCCCGAAATTTCTTTGCAAGTGCCAGGAGCTGGCAAGACAGAATATTCAAGGAAAGGGGTTGAAAGGATACCACAGTCTTCTATTTGATTGCATTTCAGATCTTCTGCCAATATTTTCTTTTTAACATGAGTTTTCCTAGGGATATATTTTGCTGCCTACTTGCAAGTTATTTGCTAAAATTGTAGCCTTCATAATATAGATTCCTAAGTGCCAGTGTGCCTTCAATAGCACTCTTCGGAAATGCCAACTTTCAAAAATTATGTAAATCAAGGCTTCTCACTCGCTAGTTCTTCCTTTCTTGTGTTGCTTTACTATGTGAGAGGCCCTCTGTTAATTACTAGGGAGACAAAATAAACCACAAAAGTATCCTTACTTGCGAGTATTCAGATGAGTGGGAATCACCCCTGAAAGAGAACCAGTATTTACTGGTTGCCTAACCTGCACTTAGCTCCTGTGCTGGGGTTTTTTTATATGTATTACATTGCTGAATCCTTGCACACTTCTATCATACAGGCTTTATTGCGTGATTTAACAGAGTGGTTAAATAATTTGTTCAAAGTAATACACCCAGAAAGTGCAGTGACTGTGCTGAGATAGTTGAGTTAGTACCTGGAAGACTGAGTTCAGACAATGGGGAGGATTATGATCACAGGGAACAAATCCCAACCTGTGCACAGGATGACTAACTCTCGAGGCCTCAGTTTTCATGTCTATAATACGTGCGAGTGGTTGGAAATGGCAGTTGCTCCTCCACAACTCAAGTGTGAGTGTGAAGTGAGTTAACACAGGGGATGCACCGAGTATCCAGCACACGGGAAGAAGTTTGGTAAAGTCCTGGTAACTGTCATGCAGCAAGACCACGCGGGCCCACCTGCTTTCCGGGTCTTACCTGTCTGCCACCCTGCATGTTCATATCCTCCAGTTCTTGTTTTGTTGTTGTTGTTGTTCTGTTTTATTTTCTGACCATAAGGACGCCAAGTGCAGTCTCTCACACCTATAATCCCAGCAGTCTGGGAGGCTGAGGGGGGTGGTGAATCACTTGAACTCAGGAGTTCAAGACCAGCCTGAGCAAGAGTGAGACCCCATCTTTATCTAAAAAAATAGAAAAAATTAAACTGGCATTGTGGCACAAGCCTGCAGTCTCAGCTAACAGCTAACGGGGAGGTTGAGGCAAGAGAATAGCTTGAGCCCAGGAGTTTGAGGTTGCTGTGAATTGTGATGACTTGGCTCTGTAGCCTAGAGCAACAGAGTGATACTCTGTCTCAAATGAAGAAGTAAATGCACCTACTTTTCAGCACAGTCAGTAAGTGCCATACAGATCATGGCAACATTTGTTTCATAGTAACAGTAAATCTGTCCCCATTTCTGTGCAGGTGGAGACACGTCAAGAGATCATTTCTCTGTGCTGCACAAGAGCAATTTCCGAATGTAGTGTGATCTCATTTGTTAAAAGAAAATCACTTAAGACAGAAATATAGGCATCTGTACTCATGAGGCTGAGGAAGGGGAATCATTTGAGCCCAGGAGTTTCTGAGTTCAATCTGGACAATGTAGCAAGACCCTGTCTCAAAAAAAAAAAAAAAACAATAAAAATATAAAAGGAAATAGTTGCTTCAAACAGTGAGAGCCCACTTTAAATTCATTTCCTGAGGATCATCTCACTATTAGGCATCTCAGGGAGCACTATCTATTAGTAATTAAGGGAGGAAGTGAAAGAAAAGTTCTCTTTTGCTTGGCTCACCATTAGAACAAGCAACACAAAAATGTCCAAACACAAGTTTGGCTACATTGAGTAGCTAATTTCTAATGCTGATGCTTGTCTGGGATTTGACATTTCCTAAATTGAATTCCTTCTACCTAGATAAGAGATCCTTCAACTAACGGGGTGGAGGAGGAGATGGAGGGAGCAAGGAGGAAAAAGGGGGGAGGGAAAGAGAGAGAGAATCTCTCCCCAGATGCTGTAGCCGTCCCTGGATAGAGTTCTTACAGTATTTTGCGATGGAAAAAAATGATTGAAAGAAATTGCTGGCATATTCCACCCAGCTACCCTATGTCCCTTTCACATACAATAGCCTAAAGTGGTTGATGTGTATATTTTGGAAAATGCGATATTATTCTTTTGTGCTCAGTTGTCTCAATGTAATTCATTTTCTTTCAATTTTGTTTGAATGAAAGTTGAAATCTCCAGACTACTTTGATAGTTGTATAAAAACAGTTTTCTGTTGTAGAGAATTATTCTATCCCTATGGCATAATAGCACACTAACATTTTAGGGGTATTCATTATTTGCAGGATAATGGACACAAAACCCAGAAATGAACAGCATTCAACTCGAGTCAGCCTGATAGGAAAATCCATAATTCACCTCTTTGACTTACTCCAAAAAACACAGCACAAGTCCCATCACCTTTCTGGTGCCTGCTCTAACCTGCTGCTTACAACACAGAAAGTGCGAGAATGAAGGAGATAAATGATATTGCAGCAATGCCGCCCTTAAAGTCGGAGGTCATTCTTCTATGAAAAGATTACTCTGACAGCAGTGAGAAGCAAGGCTTGGAGGGACAGACCGGCAGCTTTCAAAGAACTCAGTTAAGGGGCAACGGCAATTGTCCGGGAGACAAAGGACAGAAAAGGAAGTTATAGAAAGAGAGGGAAAAGGGATGTAATTTGGGAAATAATTTGGAGATAGAAGGGCCACACATTGGTTAAGCGGATTGAAAGGAGAATGGCAGGGTGAGGCCGGGGTTGCCATTAAAATAGTAACAATAAAAATAAGCTAAGAAATGCTGAGGGAAGGACAATATTGGGAGAAATATCTTGGGTTGAAAAATCCTGAGCTTACATATTGGCTCAGGACCTTTAGAAGTACAAGGGTCCTTCATGTAGGACACTTACCTCCACACGCTGGGATGCAAAGACACAGTGTTCCTGCTCCGAATAATCGTGTCTTGTTCAAGTCTTTATGTTAGGTCAGTGCTTTAGCTTCTTTTCTCCTACCGACCTGCCTTGGCCCTGACCATGCATATAGTTTCCCTGTAAGTCAGACTATTGCCTTCTGTCCCCCTTCCCTGAAGCTAGACGCCTAGGATGTAGAAACTGGAATTCTCCCAGATGCTGGACTGGGACAATATAGGGCTTCAGAAACCAGGTATGGACAGGACTCGCCATGGCTCATCCCTCCCTCAGTCGTTTTGTTACTGTTTGCCTGCTCTAACCTTCTCCTCGCAAGGGCTCATGGAGGCCTTCTTTAAGGATCTTGAACTTTTATTTTTTTCTATGGCAAAGTAATTTTTGAAACAAAGGACAATACTTTCACCGTAACTGGGAGACTTTGAAAAGGACTGGAAGACCTTGAAATACTGCAAGTGGCAAAATGAAAGTTTTCTTTTAAAGTTTCACTCTGGCAGTTTAAAACAGTGATATAAACAGTTTATATCAGTGTAAAACAGTGTGTTAAAACCTTACACCACTTTATTTTCCTCTAATTCTATACTACTAACAAGTAGTACGAAATTTATTCATAGGCAAAATTAGGAGAAAGAATGGGAGATGGTGGATTACAAACATCTGGGTTCTCCCTCATGCCCCAAAGCAACCCAGGCAGCACAGCGAAGGCGCTGGAGAAGCTCAGACACTGTCAAAGGGTTCTCAAGTCCAGAGCTGGCACAGAAGCTTCATTAGATCTTGACATTCATGCTAGAAATTCCAAGGAGAGAGAGACCAGCCGTAGTGTAGACTGGTAAGTATCTGTTCTGCAGAAAACTATGGGTACCAGGAGAAAGGCAGAGTATCGGTCCATATGGATCCCCTGATTCTTTAGTAACAAACAGCTGAGGGAGAGATGGACCATGGCGAGTCCTGTCTACACCTGAATCTAGAACATCCGGAACAGACAGGAAACAGAGGCTTCACCTGGCTCCTTAGGAGAGAACTGACATCATGATCATGCTTCTGCTGCAGCAGGGGGAAGGGACCACTTGGGGTGCAGGTATAAGATAATACGGAGCTTAGCCTGAGTCCCAGAGAGCAGATAACAGAAAATTCCAGCACACGTAAGAAGTCTTACAGCAAAGAGAGTAAGAGTTAAGTGGACCGTGTAGGAAAGACACTATGAAAATATAGCTTCTGGGATGGGCGTGGTGGCTCAGGGCTGTAATCCTAGCACTCTGGGAGGCCCAGACAGGTGAATTGCTTGAATTCAGGAGTTCGAGACCAGTCTGAGCAACAGTGAGACCATATCTCTATTAAAAATAGAAAAACTAGCAAGGTGCTAGCCTCATATGCCGGAGGTGGAGGGGTTAAAACCCAGCTCCGGCCAAAAAATAAAGTAAAATAAAATAAAAATAGAAAAACTAGCTGTGTATCATGGGGGACATCTGTAGTCCTAGGTACTGCAGAAGCTGAGGCAAGAGGATCATTTGAGATAATGGGTTTAAGATTGCTGTGTGCTGTGATGCCAGGACACACTATCCACTGTGATTAAGTGAGACTCTGTCTCAAAAATATATATATATTTATATATATATAAATAGCTTCTGAAAGTTACATATTAGTATGTGAACTAAAAACCAAGAGAAAGAAATACTGGTATGAACAGGACTGCACATGTCAGAACTTTTCCTTTTATTCTGGTAATCATAAAGAAACAACAAGAACAACAAAATTTCATATCTACAAAGTACATTTTCAAGTGTATTCAGTAATGGTTGTAAAAATGCATATTCAAAAATTTCAGGAAGGGTTTGCATTAGTAGCTGAGATCAAGGAGAAGCCACATGGGAGGAAAAAAAGAGAGAACATATGGGCCGTGTCAAGAAAGCCCAGAAGCAAAAAAAAAAAGAAAAACCCAAATCTCAAAGAGGCCCAGGAAATACGCCCTTCTTAAAGGTGGGGGGTTCAGGATGAGATTTGAAGTGACACTTCTTGTTTTATTTGGAATAAGAAATAAGAACTTACGGGGAAAAGCTCTCTTAAACGAAGTTAAATTTAAAATATTATATGACATAATTCTCAAAAATAAAAATGGAATTCATCCTCTGCTGTAGATCACTCACATGCAAAAAAGTATTGTTATAAAGCAGGAGAAAAATTTGCAACAATTTGGGTAGAACTGGAGACAATTATTCTAAGTGAAGTATTTAAAGAATAAAAAAACAAATACCACATGTACTGACTATTAAATTAGATTCAATCCATGAATATGCCTGTTCCTAGAGAGAAATAAAACTCTGTGGAAATCAGGCAGGGAAGAGGGGGAAGGAGAGGAGGGGCAAAAACCTACCTAACAGAATAATGAGCCCTGTTAGAGTGATGGGCACACGGGACTCGAGAATTAAACCACTGATCCACGTAAGCAAACACATCTGTATCCCCTTAATATTGTGACATTTTTAAAAAGAAAAATATCCAGATATTAAGCTAAGAATTTAAAATGAATGTATCACATTAAAGTGAAATAATCGCATTCATAAAGAAATAAACAAAGCACAAATGTAAAAAATTATGAAAAACAATAAAGCTATAGACAGACACTATCAAGTTGACTGGCAAGATTCAGAAAAGAAATAAAACATTAAGAGAACAATTTGTGGCAGAAAAGAGGATAAAATTGGAAGAAAAAGGGAGATTATATTTTGTGGAAAACATAAAAATTTAATACAGATAGAAATAAGAAATCAAGTAATAAAGGAAAAACAAAGAAAATATGTAAAATGCTTTATAAAGAAAATGAGACGTGTAGGGTATTGGCTCAGGTGATTCAATATATCTAGTTCAAGTCCTTAAAGAAGAAAACCTAAACTATGTGGGAAAATAAATATTACAGATTTTTAATATATTAAATATTATGTATTTTTAAAAACATTATAGAATAAAGAAGAGGAATGACACAAAATTGAAAATGTTTCAATAAGTGTTTGAGAAATTGGTTAAAATAGTCAAAACTGAGAAAGATCCTGGTAAAAGTACTGGCATTTTTTGATGATTTGATAATTTTACCTCCTGGACTAAATATTTTTTTTCCTTAATTTTTAAAAGGGGAAATATCTGACTGGTCTGAGATATCTGCACAATATTCAACACTCTAGGATATACTCAATAAAAAAAAAGTATAAGCCAATGATTTTCTAGCCAGCTAAATTCTGTCTTTTAATTATAATCTACACACAAATGTGAATGTAAAAGAAATGAGTTCATAATGTCCTTTTAAATTATAAGTATTTTAATTAATCCACACAGATAGTTATGAATAAGTGAACAAAAATAATTAAAAATATAGAAAATTCTAAATAACATTATTAAGATACATCATATTGATGCATATATATAACTTCACATATTTATATGTCTATTATATCTATAATTATGTGTATAAAATGGTCCTACTATAGA
Organism: Arctocebus calabarensis; assembly: GCA_963573935.1. Classification (NCBI taxonomy): domain Eukaryota; kingdom Metazoa; phylum Chordata; class Mammalia; order Primates; family Lorisidae; genus Arctocebus; species Arctocebus calabarensis. The sequence continues at coordinate 8,416 of CAUYON010002064.1, forward strand.
GTACAATTTTTGTGTTCTCATAAGGCACAAATTGACAATATAATAGCACACAAAATACAAAATGTGCAGTGTATTCTTTCATAAAGATACGATAAAATAAGAATTATTGACTAGATGACAAGATAAAGAATTCACCCAACCAGGGATCAGAAAAGAACATTTGCAACTTTGTGTCAGAATATATTGTAAATTTTAATCACAAGTTTTTAAAAGAATGATACTGAATATGAGAATTTTCATATAGGTTAAGCTTTATGAAGTGAATAGTAGTCTAGGAAAATATAATTTACCAAAATTCAATAAATTGATATTTAAACTATAAACGGACAAAAGATGACGTTGGAAAAGAACAATCCCTCTCCCAATCAAAAAAATAAATAAAAGGTTGGAGTGTTTCTATGGGAGTGTACTATCAGATTTTAAAAGCAGGTTATGATAATGTTATTCAAACTATTTTCAAATATAATAGAAAAGTTTTCAAATTAGTTTTAAAGAAGAGTAAATTAATAGTCTTCCAGATTCTGATTATGATAGCATAAGAAAAAGATTACACACCAATATTACTTAGAAGAGTAATGCAAACCCTATACAAAACGTTAGCAAATTGAATGCAGCAGCATGTTACATGAACAGTGTGGTGTTACTACTACATACAAGGAACCCAAGCGTGGTTCAACACCAGAAGATCCACTTATATGTGTATAAGCTGTCATATTACCAAGTTCAAGGAGAATATAATCATCTCAATAGACGCTAAAAGTTCCATTTGACATGACTCAGCAACATTTATTTTTTAAAAATCAAGGAAACAATTCCATCCAGGTAACTAAAAAGATGTAAAGTCTCCATTCTTGTCTGTGGCTGAATAGTATGGTCCATGGTATACATATAACATATTCTTCTTAGAAAAGTATCCCAAGAATGGAAAAATAAATATTCAATGTCCTCAAAACTAATATGAACCAATAAATAATTACATGCTCAGATGAACAAATATAGTCTAGCACGGGAGTAGGGGGAGGAGGTAAAGGGGAGTGGAGGGGGGAGGATGGCTGGCAGAAGGAGGGAGGGCATTTGGAGGCACCTTACCTGAGGGGCACAATGTGTGGGTGGATTCCACGCTCCTTGGTGAGGAGCTCTTTTACAACTAGAGCTTTACCTTGGAAGTGAGAACAGCGTAACCTAAAAACTTATACCCTCATATTAATTAGAAAAGAAAGAAATCAATGAAATAGTTGTAAGCTAAAAATAAGATCCTAAGCAGTCTGCTAACTAAATAAATCCCTCTAAGCCCAGGGGACCCCACAAACACCTTAAAACTGAGTTCCCAGCCATGATAGGATGGGAAAGATAAAACACAATTACATGCCTATGATTTCCCTTCATAAATATTCATGACTCCTCCTAATAACTCATTAAATATTTATATTTGACCACCCTGCTCAGTATAAAATCCTATAGTCCTTTGTTCCTTCTTTGAAGCACATGTACCTGGCTTTTGTCCAGGGCTGGACTTCCCAACCTGTGGGGGTGGATACCCAGCCAGTTATTCCCCTTTATGAGAAATGAAGCTCTTATTTATCCAAAGTGAAAACTCCACTAATTAAATTTTTTTTAAAGCTAACACTATAATGGATGACATTAGATTTTCAGCCTGGAATGGTATCATATTTAACGTGAAACATTATAGCTATTCCCAGGAAAGTGTGGATAGAAAAATGATGTCTCCTTGTCACTCGTATTCCTTAAAATTATATTTTGGTCAATAGTCAATTAGAAAAATGAAATAAATCAGAGGTATAAAAACTGAAAGGAGGAGGAAAAATTATTGTTATTTTCAGAAATTAGACTTGTATATATATAGAAAATCCAAGAGAATGAACTGAAAAATTACCATATAAAATTAATATAATGAACTTAATAGTGTACCCATGAGAAATAATGACTACTATAAGATACATGAGTAAAAGACTCCACATATACTTAGAACAAAAAGATAAAATATCTCAAAACCAATGAAACATACATAAAACCTACAACAACAAGAAAATGAAAACATTATTAATTGAAACCAACGACGACTGAGAGAATGGAAAGACACACTAAGTTCTTGAACGAAACCTCATGATCATTTTCATGCCACATTGCAAAAAATTCTCTATAGACATTTCTTCTTGAACCAGAAGTTTATTCTAAAGTCCATAGAGAAATTATATCAAAAAGTTTAAGCCAGTGAAGGTCTTAAAAAAAAAAAAGAGCATCAAGAGACATTTGTTGCTACCAGATAGTAAAATCATAGTAAACCATAGGTGAAACTTACTAAATGCAGAATATAAATGTCTGAACACAATAACTAAGAAAATGCCATAAAGGCTATGTTAACCAGGTTGATGAAAATATTTCAAATTGTATATAAAACCAGTACATTGTACACCACTATTGCATTAATGTACACAGCTATGATTTAATAAAAAAATTAAATTAAATTAAAAAAAAGAAACTGATGAATTACTAGATATGAAAACCAGAACATCACAAGAGAAATTTCAAGATTTTTGATACTCAGAATTTTAAGATGACCCTTAAGATTCCTCACAGAATACTTTACCCTTAGTTGTAGGAAGAATATGTTAATATGATGGACTGTCAGTTCATGATGAGATTACATTATATGGCAAAGGTAAAGAGATTTCTTATAATGTGATTAACGTCACTAATTAGTGCATTTAACAATATGTAGGAGAAAGAGGGTAGGAAACTCCAAGATCCCCTCACAACTCAAGAGTGGCCCCAGGATGAAATTAAAGAAGAAAACAGGGTTCTAGAGTTATAAGGAATTACATTATGTTTACCAGCATATGAGCTATTTACAGCATAATATAGCTTATGGTGGCAAATGTGATGTCTCAAAATCCAGAAATTCCAGAAGAATGAAAGAGAAAGAAAAAAGCATAAAGAAAGGAAAAATAAATTCAACTCTAGTATTTTTAAATGCTCTGTGAAAAAGAAAAAACAAAACAAAAAAATCACCCTGAGGCAGCACCTGTGGCTCAACAGAGTAGGGTGCTGGCCCCATATGGCAGAGGTGGTGGGTTCAAACCCAGCTCCGGCCAAAAACTGCAAAAAAAAAAAAAAAACACTCCCTGTATAATTGTGATGGATGTGTTACTTAGTTCAAACATTTCACATTGTATATCAAAGCAGTACTCTGGTCCCCATAAATGCATCAATGTACAAAGATATGATTTAATAAAAAATAATTAATTAAAAAAATAAATTAAAAATCTCCCTGTAAGAAAAAATCAAAAGAGAAATAATAAGCTGTAAAAAATAATTTTTATTTATATATTATTCCACAGAGACTTTGTATTTGTAGAGTGCTTTGTGAGGAAAATCAATGGGCAGAGAGAAGATATGGGCTACCAAATGGGCCATTATGAAACAGCAATTGCAAATGACTCTTAGACATATGAAAAGAGTTTAGTCACACTCAGGATAAGAAAAGTAAGTTTAAACTGCACACAGATGCAATTTTTCACTCATCAGATTGGCTAAAAAAATCCAGCATTCTAAAATTGTTCCAGGAAGATAGACATTTCCGTATATTTCTAGTGGAAGTGTTGATTGTAGAAACCCTTGGAAAACAATCTGGCACTAGGAAATAAAATATACAAACACATACTCTGATACCACAGTTCTGCCTCTAGGCCTGCAGCCTGGACATGTTTTCCTACACAGGAGATGACAGTGTTACTCATGCTACAGTGCCTATCATTGCAAAATTTTTAAAAACCTAAATAACCATACAGAAGGAACCAGGTATATTTCTTATTCACCTTTTCTAATGAAGAACATTTAAGTGCTTTTCTAATTTTACTATTACAAGGAGTACGACTTTAAAAAATTACATCAGTCCTTGTTCCCACCTGATGACAATATTCACAATCTTTGATATGGGGTCTTGGTGAAGAAAATAAGAGTACGCTATATTTCTGTCTAAAGGGAGAGATGCATATGTTTGATTACTAACGCTATAGAAGTAAAATAAAATATGGAATTTCCAACTTGTTTAACGACCTCAGATAAAATTGTGGTTGAAGCAGAGGCCATGTGTTTCATTGAATAGTTAATAAACAATCTAAAAAAATGAAAGGTTGTTGACACAGGGGCTTTAACAATACATTGCATTAACCCAGCCATTACAGCCATTATTGAAATAATGGGAAAAGGTTCAGACTATTTACAAGTCAGATATCTGAAGGACATTAAGTCTATACACTTTGGGGATATTGGCACAAAGGTCTTTTCTTGTCATATTTAAACTTATTTGAAATCTTGTCATCATGAAATTGAGTCCTAGCTAGTTTGTTTGCAAGAAGCTCTCCTGGGATATGCCGCATTAACTATATAATGATTTATTGTTAAATAACTTCGCACTGAAGACTCAGATGTTATTTTACCTGGCTTGTGGTGTGAAATTGTATCTCTCTTTTATGTTTGTATTAGGAAATTGAACTTATCAATATTTAATATTTAATCTGCCAACACCTCACCAAACTTATCATATAACACCAAATGTATATAAGTGTACATAATATCTACATAGTAAATAAAGTTTATTCATAGTATACCAATGCTGTCCAGCAGAATTTTCTGACTCTGAAAATGTCCTCTAAATCTACAAACATACAGTATGATAACCATTAGACACATGTGACTATTGATAATTTATAGATACGGAGCTTTTAATTTTAATTTTTTTTTTTTAAAAAGTCATATGTGACTATAGGTATCAGATGGACTTTCTAAAAATAACTTTTTTCTTGCTTATATACATGGTGCTAATGAAATAAATGTAGGTTACAGCAAAACTTTCACTTAAAACATGATACCTTTTGCATTTTTCTTCTGCAGAAGGTAAACGTTAATGAAAAAGAAACCACTGAAGGATCAAATAAAGAAGAGTTAAGTAAATATTAACTTGACCACAATGGAAAAAGTAAAGAGGGGGACAAAAAATAGAGAATTAAAAAATAAAATGAAAATAAATAGGAAGAAGGAAAAAGTAAAAACACGTAGTAAATTGGCCAATTTTCATATTAAAAGGTAGTCTTTTAGCCAGGATTACAAAACACAACCAAGCCATAAAATAATAGAATTTAATCATAATCATATAATTAGCAATGTCAGTGTCAGACATTGTAATTTAAGCTTAAAATTACCAATCAGGATATAGTGCTCCATTATTGAAAATAAAAGAAACCATTTATACACACACACACACACACAACAAATAAAAATAGGAAATGAATGTAGAAATCTAAATAAAAATGCAAGGGAAATGTGATAAAAATAAAATCACAGTTGGATATTTTGTTTCTTTCAGAATAGATTAGCATTAGTGAACAAAAACTACACTAGCATGCAGATATAATGATATACACTAGATTATAGATGAACACTATAACAGTAATTTCATTTCAAATTCTACAAGGTAAAATTTGTAAGCGTAGGGCTTCAGCTTGTCCTTTACTCTTCCCGCCATGCCTGCAACAGGGCCTGGCACAAGAATTTTTCCAAGAATAAATGACTACATATATTTGTTATTTTGAAAAATCTTTAATATTTGGAAGTTAAGAAGCTATGAATGGATAAACATTGGGTCAAACTGGAAATCAGAATGGAAATTCCATGCCAGGGCTAGACTGGTACAGAAGCCTGTCTGAGTATCTTTCTGCAGTTTTTTTTTTCAGAGTTGTCAGTTTGATTGATTGGCATAGCAATACGTTTGGTGTCAACAGATGTCACACGCCACTGGCAAAACACACCACAAATATGGCATATTGATGCAATGTGATATTCAAATCACTTGCTGTAAGAAGCATTTTATGCACATTTTACCTCCTTTTTTTAATGACAGGAAAATTATCTTCAAAAGGTGTTTTCTTAACTCAGGGTGTATCCGCCTCCCTTCAGTGAGACTGATGTGAAGTCCAAACATCTCATAATCTACCCACTGAAAAAATAAGAGAATCCAAGGGAATTTTTTTTATTGTGTGATTGATTGCTTCATGTTCATGTCTATGGAGGTGGTGAACAGGACAACACAAAGTTGGTAAGTGGTTTGTAACTTCCCACTAAGTGTCTCATCGGCTTTTCCATTGACACCTTGAATGAATTCTTTCATGACAGTGCACAAAAAATAAGGAATGAACATTACGATAAGACCATGATGAAAATACTGAGCTTTATATGAACTGAGTTTATGATAAGATGGGAAAATGCACGTAAAAATTTACATAATAATTTTTAAACTTTTGATTATGAGCATTTTCAAACCGCAGAAGTAAAAAGAATGGCTTGAGAAATCCTAAACAGCTTCCTCCACCCAGCAAGGAAGGGTGGCCCAAAGGCCTGGGAAAGTATTTACGTCCAGTGAGTCATCTGCAAATCACATTTGCAGCAGGAAGACTTTAGAGAAATGAATCCCCTGAATCATGGAAAGAATGGAGAGAATATATTTAAATTACAAACTCAGCTTCGATTATGCACTCACATAACACTATGGCACGTATTAATCACTAAGATTCAGTAATTATTGTTAATATGGTTATTCCTTTTCACTCTACTTCAAAACATTTTAAACTTCATTTGCTACAATATCTTAAGGCAAATACATAACAGCATGCCATTTCGCCCACAAATACCCGAACAGGTTTCTCAAATTAAGATTTCCTTATTAACATAAAACCTAAATAGCTGACTTCTAATAAATATTAATCCCAGACTTAGAATGGGTTTACATGTCTTTATTTTTATATATACCTGTCAATGTTTATTTGAATTTATACTTCTTTACTCGTATGTGTGTATATGTGTGTGTGTGTACATAAATACATACCTGACATGACATATATATATATATACACACATCTGTGTCTATTTCTAACATGTATGTGTATATTTATACCTGATATGCATATAAATGTGTATGTGTGTCTGTGTATATGAATGTATAAATATGAATATTTACATTAATAAATATATAAATATTTATATTGTATATGTTTATATTTGTAAATATAAATCATAATTAAATATAAATATATATTTAAATATGTAATATATTAATATAAATTTAATAACATATAAATTATAATATTTCTAAATATAACATTTATTTCTATATTTTTAATATATTTTTATATTTATAAAACCATATTTATATTATATAAATATCTGTGTGTCTGTGTATATATTTGTATATTATTTATGTATAAATAGTATATGCACATACTATATTGATTATTTATACATGAATAATATATACCTATACATTATTTATATATATAATGCATGTATAAAATATACACACCTAGACACACACATATATACACCAGGCATTCTTCCTTCCCGAGCTCCTAACTAACAAGGTAGTTTGGTTTACAGTTTACAGTTTAGGTCAACCTAGTAATTATAAATCTTCTCGGGTACACAGAGTTGCTCCCTGTTTCTTTGGATAAAAAGACATCTAAAAAGACACCGAAGAATTGTTATTTTATTATTATTATTATTATTTGCATCCCCGTGTAACTAGAAGATTTCCTTGGATCTGTGTCTTTACTTCAGGGCCTTCTGGTGGGAATTTTGAATGCCTTTTGCCCATTTCATAGGTCAGCAAATTTCCTCTGTAGAGAGACAGCCAATTTTTGTGGTTGTGCCACCCACATGGTCTCTGTTACAACTCTCAGCTCTGACATTGTAAGTTCAAAGTAACCACTGACAATACAGAAATGAAAAATTTATTCGCAAAAAAAAAAAAGAAAGAAAGAAAAATCAACTGGAGGGCTGGATGGGGAGCCCTGGTCCACTTAGCCACCTTAGAATATGCTGGGCTCCTTGTCAGAGCCAGTGGATTTTGCGCTTAGGGAGAGTGGTTACAACACAGCCTGTGGGCCGGGCTTCTATATTGATTCCTGGCTTGCCATTTATTAGCTGTGTGATGCTGAGAGAGTTACTTGACCTTTCTGTACTCAATTTTCTCATCTGTAAAATAAAAATTATGTAAGTAATTACTTCATAGGTGTGAATAGAGATTAAGTTGTGAAATATGTGTACAGTGCTTAGAACAGCACTCCATGTATATCAGTTATTTCTCACTATTCTGATCGTAGGGCCTCTTGCCATCCTTGACCCAGCCAGCCTCTCTTTAACGCTCACTTCACCATAGCTCGTTGTGCTTTCTCCAGGTCCTGTGTCTAGAAACTGTCCCACCGTTACAGTTCTCTGTGGCGGCGTTCCTACTATGCCACAGGCAAGCCACGGGGTCTCATCTCACTTCAAGGCTGAGAAAACCAGGGCAGCCTCCCTGTCTGTGAATACTCGGACTGGTCAGGGCAACTTTGAGATGATCGTGCCCAGCTCATTCCAATCACCTCCTTGCAGATCTCTTGAGGACCCTGCCCCTCTCCCACAGTCCTGATGGATAACTGGATATGACCAAATAAAACATACATTCCTCTCACTCTTTCTATATCTCCTCAAAACACCCTAAAACTAGAATAAGGTAGATTTTTGCTTAACTTCCACTATGCAAGATCCTTAGAATTATCCTTATTACCATAGGAAGAAAGAATGTTCTGTCCATACCACAGCATCCCTCTGTGGCTTGGATATGTTAAAATGAAAGAGAAAGGAGTTGTAAAGACAGTGAGCAGAGACGCTGGCTAGCAAGGTTTATTATCCTTCTGCCTAATCTAATGATGAGTGTCAAGGTCTAAATGCAAACTGGAGACCTTCTCTTTATATTCCACCTTTATAGATCTTAACCTCATTCTAAAGTTGATGCTGAGGGCAGACAAAGGTGAAAATCAAGAAGGAGTTTAGCAAAATTATAAATATCAAATTATAAATATTATTGTGTTATACATGTCTGCAGAAGTGAACTTATATATCCTGTAGACTTTAATAGTCATATAGTAACACAGTCACAATCCATTAACTTGGCTGCCAAAAAAATAAGCATCGAACCACTAACATATGACTCTTAGATATGGATCTGGAGAATAGATTCTAGATTCTTCCTTAATTCAAAATAATGTGGGTGTATATAATGACTCCACACTTGATACACAAATAAAGAAAACATAATGGACAATAGATAAGTGTAACAGCATTGTTAATATATATACGTATATATAAATAGTAATACAATTAGTATAAGACATGTTACAACAACCTATATTTATGTAATACTATCCATTATAAAGGATAGGATTATAAAAGGTTTTCATGTATAAAAAATAAACTGAAAGGTCAGAAATCTTTGGGGCTTTCTAATATGTGACTTCATTTCCCAGAATCAGAGAACTACCCTTGAGCGTCCTGCATTTTCTTCTCTACTGAACAGAGAGAATTGTTAAATGCACCTATCTTGTTAAAAATGCTGCTCTCCTCTCCACTAGTTCATATGCATATTCCAAGCAATATTGACATCCATCTGCTCTGATCCTCATCAGCAGATTCCTCAGCTTCCACTTTTCGAGTCCTGTTAAATTTACCCTCCCAGGACAGACAACCACCTGTTTCCTCCACGCCCATCACCCACTCTGGGAACATCTCTCATCCTGACCAGTCCAATGGCTGCTGATCCACTACCTTCCACCTAGATACAAAACAGATCGCATCGCCGCACCCACTCTCCACCCCGCTCAATAAACTTTGATGGTTTCTTGCTGTTTTCAAGAATTCTTAACGCACAGCGCAGAATATTCGGCAGCACATATGGTCACCACTACTCATCCAGCCTTTGCCTTCCTCTCTTGGCTCAGCCACAGTGAATTTACATTTCACCACCCCCCCTCCCCCCACCCTGCCTTCTCAAACAAAGGACCTCTTCACATGTCATTTCCTCCACCCAGAATGCTGGTTCTCCCACCTGTCCCCATGTTATTCATGCTCATCCATTTGATACCATGTAAGCAATTATTTCCTCGGGAAAGTCTGGCCTCACCTCCATGAGAAGTAAGAGCCACTATAATATGCATACATCACACCAGGGTCTTTCCTTCCTAACACTTACTGTAGCAATAATTTTGCATTTATCCCAGTAACTTTCAAAGTTCCCTAAAAGTAGGGGGTTGGGTTTGGTCCTTTTTTCCTTTTATTTTTACTACTGGGTTCTCAGAAGTTAGCACTGCTTCTGCCACATAAGATATTCAATAAATATTTGTGGAATTAGTGGATAATTTAGGAGGAAAGAAAATGAATCAAGGCATCCTACTAACTTGTACATGATGCTGAGAAAATGCAGGCAGTAGAAATATGGGGACAAAATGTTCCACAATAAAGCCTGAGGTTAAAAAAGCAGACTCAGTTCTCTCGAATAAAATTACCATATTTGATAATCATTGGAGCGGGCTAAATGTTTCAGAGAAAGGAGGTATCTTCCTTATTTCTCCTATAAGGTTATCTTTGGAGTGCCCATTTGGAGAACTAAGTAGCAAACACAATGACCCAGCTTCCAGGATACGGAAGACAGTAGGACAGTGGATCCTCTAAGATTCTGTTACTGAAATGTGTTTTATGACCCTGCTCCAATTTACTCAAAAACCCAGAGGGTCAAATTGATTAAAAGTGTCCCTTGAAAACAAAAACAGACTTCACTGAGGTAACACGGTTAGAGATTTCGACACTAAGCTCATTGTTTATTCTATAACAATACACCTGCCACTCTTGAATTGAAGCTTATAACTGGCAACCAACCAAGTCTATTACAACACAATCATTCATCTTTGTTCTTTTCCACAGAGTGCCATCTACATTTTAAACAAAATGATTCATATTTATTTTTGCTTTAAGAAGTCAACTGTTGACAGCCAGAATTGCATCAGTTCAACTCCCATGAATTTGGGAGGGGCCAGTTATAGTCTTAGTGAAACCAAGTAGACCAAAGTCTTTTATTTTTAAAGTATAAGACTTGACTTTAGTCACAAACAGGGGGAACAAAGCAACACTTGTTTAAATTAGTCAGCGATTAGCATATGTATCTCATCACCTATTTAAAATTCATCATCTAAATTCCACTTTAGTGCTTCTTGTTTTATTTGTACAAGTTATTCAAATTCATTGGAAATTTATATCTTTATCTTTCATTGTTTTTAATAATCCACGGCCACGAACTTACTATATTCAGAAACCTTCAAAACTCAGAACAAAAGCCAGAAGGGAACAAACAAGAACCACGAGCATTATTGATTTTTCGATAGTTGATGATTTCAAATATTTGCATTCCTCAAGTGCATGAAAACATCGGAAATTATACATAACGAATTCAGATATTCCTGCATTGAAAAATAAAGAAATGTAGGTAGACAAGAAAAATTACAGTAGAACTCAAAAAAAATGTGCAGGCTTTCATTTGAGGAAAAATCATGTGGTGAAGCGGGCACATAATATTGATGCAAATTTTAAATGATCGGCTCAACTTGCAAAACCAGAGGAATTATTTCCATGAGAATGATTAAAGAAGTTGTATCGCACAATATGGATGTGGCAAAGGAATGTGTGTGTAACCCTGAAACCTGCAAACACGCATATTCCATCAACACAGCATGAGTTTTTATTAGTCACATCATGTACCTTTAAATAAATTATCCAATATTTTCTAGGTACCTTAGAAATGGCCCTAGAAATGTGAGACTCGGCATTTTCCATTTATCACTAAAATTGCTTTATTCACTTTGAATCAATCCAAGGTTAATTTTGTTTAAGGTTAAATAAATTGACCACTTTGACGGGCATCTGATATACGGACTGAGTTTAGTGAGAGCCAAGTATCTAAGGAATGGTTTCCATCAGAGAAGGCTGAGATTAAAATTAAATCAGAATGCATGTCCAGGGCCTGGATTTCCTTTCTCTTTTTGGATGAATCCTTTGAAAAAGAGGGAGAGCATGGGCTAGGGTATTCATCCTTGGTGAGAGAAGGAGCAGGGCATTTGCTGGCAGGATGCCAAAGGCCAAAATCCAGGGCAGTGTATTCAAATTGGCCCATCCATCAGATGTCTAAGAAGGGAGAGGAAGTCAAGATAGAAAAAGAAAAAAACAACTTTGCCAAACTATTCTTGATAAAGTTAAAGAGACCTAGAAAAATTCCAGAAATAGAAGCTTTTTTTCCTCTAGTTTTTCAATGTGAGTCCAGAACAACCTTCAGTAATTATGACACATTAAGGAACTGAAGCAGGGTGGTGCCTGTGGCTCAGCGAATAGGGAGCCACCCCCAAACACCGAGTGTGGCGGGTTCAAAACTGGCCCTAGCCAAATTGCAACAAAAAAATAGCTGGGCATTGTGGCAGGCGCCTGTAGTCCCAGCTACTTGGGAGGCTGCAAGAGAATTGCCTAAGCCCAAGAGCTTGAGGTTGCTGTGAGCTGTGACTCTACAGCACTCAATCGAGGGCGAAAAAGTAGGACTCTGTCGCCAAAAAAAAAAAAGAAGCTGAAGCAGATGTACAAAACAAATTTATTTATCTTCATTCCTTATTTATTCCAACAACTTCTAAAGACTCATAAACCTCAACATGATGCATAAATTAATGGCAGGATGACGAACTAAAAAAAAAAAAACTAGTTGGCCAAACCTGAAAATTCAGACATAATGACCCACACACTGCTAGAGAGTGGCTCAAATTTAGCCCTAGCATGTCAATAGCCCAAGAGAAGGACAAAATCTGATCTTATAATTCATAAAGCCCATAGGAAACTCCTCAAAGAAATCTTATAGTTGTTGCACTAAAGGAAGACACTTCTTCTAGAATGACCAAACTTGGATTCTGTAATCCTGTGGTAGCCCAATAATAACTGAGCACTCAGTTCTCTCATCTCCAGCTTGCTACAGAGGCAAGTCTGCAGAATCATGGCCTTCAAGTAATACTTTATGAATGAGGCTGACACCAAAGAAGCTCTCTGATAACTATGGGATGTACTGAGGTCCTTTTTGCAGTGCTTGACAAGTGTTTCAATTGCCAGGTAACGGCAGATTTTCTTGCCTTACAAAAAAAAATTGAGCTTAATGTGGGACCAACTGGAATGAAGGCTGAAAAGTCTAACTCGAGCTTGAAAACAAAGTTCCTCATCTTTGCCAAGGGAACCACTCATAGTGGAGCCAAAAGTCTCATCCACACATTGTTTTGTTTTGTTTTTGAGACAGTCTGACTATGTCACCCTCAGTAGAGTGCTGTGATGTCACAGCTCACAGCAACCTCAAACTCTTGGGCTTAAGAGATTCTCTTGCCTCAGTCTCCCAAATAGCTGGGACTATAGGTGGCCGCCACAACATCCGGCTAATTTTTGGTTGCAGTCATTGTAGTTTAGGAGGCCTGGGCTCGAACTTGCCAACCTCGGTGTATGTGGCTGTCATCCTACTCACTGAGCTGTGGTCACAAAGCCTGTTTTGTTTTAATGAAACTTGTTATTTTGAGATAATTGCAGATTGATAATGTAGTTGGAAGAAATAATACAAGAGAGATCCATGTAACTTTATCCAGTTTCTCCAATCACAGCACAATATACACAATGATGCCAATACACACACCCAGGATAGTGACATTGATGCCATCAAGATGTAGAATATTCCATCACCACACAGCTCTCTGTGTACCCCTTGTACAGTCACCCCACATTCTTCCCACTCGGCCCCTCCCTAAAATCTAAAAACTACAAATTTGTCCTCCATTTCTATATTTTGGTTATTTCAAGAATGTTATAGAAGTGGTATCATAGAATATTTGGCCTTTTAAAATTAGCTTTTTAAAATTAGCATAATTCTCTTTCGAAGTCTCAAAATTATCAAATGTATTAATAGCTTATTTTTTTTATTGCTGGCTAGTATTCCATAATATAGATGTCCCATGGTGTATTTAATTTAATGTCACCTCTTAAAGGACAACTAGTTTGTTTCCAATTGTTGGCTAGTTTGAATTATGAACATTCATGTAGAGGTTTCTGTGTTAATATGCTTTTATTTTTATAATGTTAATGTCCAAGAGCACAAAGGCTAGACCACACAATACTTGTATGCATAGTTTTTAAGAAATTGGCAAACTTTTCCTAACTGGCTATATGATTTTATATTTCCACCAGCAATGCTTCAGAGATCCAGTTTTTATGCATTCTCTTCAGTGTTTGGTACTATCACTATTTTCTTTTTCTTTTTTTAATGTTACCTATTCTGATAGAAATATAGGGATGTATAATTGTGGTTTTAATGTTCCTTCATCTAATAGCTAATAATCCTGAATATGTTTTCATGTGTTTATTTGTCCTCTGTATATTCTCTTTGGTGAAATGTCTCTTAGTGTCTTTGGTCCATTTTTTTAACTGAGTTGTTTTTAAGGCTGAGTTTTGAGATTTCTTTATGGATTCTAGATACTAGTCCTTCATCAGGGAAGGGGTGTGCAAATATTTTTTTTGCCAGTCTGTTCCTTGATTTTCAACTGTTTTAACAGAAACATACTCAGAGCAGAAGTTTTTAGTTTTGATAAAGTCTAATTTATAAAAATTAACCTTTAAATACTGTGCTTTTCAAGTTTAAGAACACTTCTCTGAATACTAGACCTCAAATATTTTCTTAGTTTTCCTTAAAAGTTGTATAGTTTTTACATACAAAAACTATATAGCCTGTATAGTTTTGCATTCACACCTTTTTAGTTGATTATTTTATAATTTTCTTTTTTAAGGAAATAATCCATTTTGGATTAATTTGTATATAGAGTTTGTGGTTTATGTTGAAGTTTTTTTATTTGTTATTATTATTATTATTTTGCTTATGAATATGTGAATGCTCCCACACAATTACTTTTGTTGAAAAGTATGTCCTTCCTCCATTGAATTTCTTTTGCACCTTTGTCAACATCAATTGGGCAAATATGCATGATTCTTTTTTTTTTTTTTTTTGAGACAGAGCCTGAAGCTGTCACCCTGGGTAGAGTGCTTTGACACCACAGCTCACAGCAACCTCCAACCCTGGGCTCAAGTGATTCTCTTGCCTGCACCTCCCAAGTAGCTGGGCCTACAGGTGCCTGTCACACCGCTGAGCTATTTTTTGGTTGCAGCCGTTATCGTTTGGCAGGCCTGGGCTGGATTTGAACTCGCCAGCTCAGGTGTATGTGGCTGGCACCTTAGCAGCTTGAGCCACAGGCGCTGAGCCACCTGGTTCAGTCTTAAGGTTTTCTATCCTATCCAATTGATCTGAGTTTGCTTCTCTGGGAACTGTCTTGATTACTGTAGATCTATAACATGCTTTAACAACCTCCCATTTTATTACTATTTGTCAAGATTATTTTAACTATTATAAGGATATGTCCATGTACATTTTCAAACAAACTTGTCTAGTAAAATATTGCTAAGACTTTTGCAAGAATGGCTATCAATTTCAAGAGAATTCACACCTTCACTGTCTGAGACATCCACTCCATGAACAACCCAGGTCTCTCCACTTATTTAAGGCTTCTTTGATTTCTTTCATTGACATTTTATAATTTTCAGCATACAAAGGGGATGTGGTTTTAAATTTTACACTTAATCATTTTATTTTCTTTGGAGTAATTATAAATGACTCTGTATTTTTAATTTTAATTTCTTTTTTCATTGTTAAAATATAGAAATGTGTTACTAATTTTGTATACTACAACCTTGCTGAAATAATTTATTACTTCTAGGATCCACATATTATTTTAATGTTTTCCAATCCAACTGCAATATCACTAGCTGAGAAAACACCTATGGCAATTGAAACCTGACGTCCATTCCAGCTCAAAAGGGGATAAACAGTGCATGTGTGTATATGTGTGATTACAAAATACATCTTTAAAATTATTTAAAACACTAAAAGCCTTTGAGAACTGCTAGCTCTAGAGCAGCCACCAAAATTTACAGCTTATAATATAAAAATATATGCAAATAACTACACAATAATTGGGGAATATGCACCAAAATTAATAAATGTGCAAGTATGAATTAAGGCTCAGAGGTCTGTCTGAATGTCATTCATTGTCTTTAAGTAAAATTAGATTCATTCAGTACGAGTTTATGGTACAAATAATTATCAAATAAATAATATGGACAATATTAGAAAGTCCTTTATTATTGGTAAAATATAAAATAATGAAAATTTCATGTTTAAAATACAATGAAAAAACAAATGTGGACAAAGTAACTATAACACAGTGGGTTCAGTACGACCAATACCCATTTATCAGAGCAGCCAAAGCATACTACAGTTAGGTACCATTTTCTTAAAGATGCTGATTTCAACTTTAAAGCCTTCCCTGAGATGATGATCCAGCAAAAATGCAGTTGGCACTGTCAGCGGAGGGAGGAAAGGTGAGTTGTAGTTAAAGAGATTAAAAAGGGTGATAATTGAGGCAAATCCAATTTGAATGATGATTTTATTCAACAGATGCCGTATACTTATTTGAAAATGTCAAAATAGGGTCAAAATTAGAAAGGCATAAATAGAACCTTCCAAGCAAACAGGGCCACAGGGAAATGGGTGAGGCTTACTCTAACAAAGCCTAGAGGCAGACAGCAAGTGAAACAGTGGTTATTAAAGCCATTATTTCCTCTGCAATTACTAAATGAACTTTCCATTTTGCAAATATATATGCATACATTAACCAAGGAATCATTATTCTGAGAACTCTCACTTAAAATATTATATTGAGGCAACTTGTTTTTCATTTGCTCTTTCCATATATATAGAAAAAAAATGAAGCTGTCCATCAAGGTATATATCATACAAAACTTCATGACAAAAATTGAAAAGCTGGAGGAAATAAATATAATTTTCATACATAACAAAGTCCCATGGATGCAGCAGCATTATTGCAATTGCCAGCAAATTAAATCTTTTATCTCATCTCAAGAAAACAAATTTGAATGCAAGAGAGTAAGAGACATGTTATTATAAGGATAAACGTGAATCTAATCTGCTATTATTTTTTTGCTTTAATAAATCTTTCACAGATATTGGAACTTAAATTCACATTTGCATAATGAGTTTGCTACCTATGGTGCAATTACTTTGCTCTTTTCCTCAATAGATCACAAGATAATGAGTGAGCCACTGGCTCCTTCTGATGTCTCACTAGCGCTAAAGGAATAAGAAAGAGGCTTTGCTGGGGGACAAAGAAGATGAGAGAGGGATGCTACTCACCTCTTTCTTTACTTCTCTGTCCTTTTATACTATCTCTAGATCTTGCAGAGTCAAACGAAGAGTCAAAAAGAGAAGTCGCCAAAGGCCAAGTCTAATGAAACCACAAAGCTAGAGTAAACGCTACTTCCCACTTTTCCCAGCACTTCAGACCACAGAAAAGCTGAGAAAGTACAGGGACCAATATGAAATCAGGAAGGTCATCTGCTCCTGGAGAGAAATCCTCAAAGGCAGAAATAACAGCATTTATGCTAAAGAAACAGGTGTATGTGAATCATTGCTCAAGGTGGGAAGAGGTGCCAGGTCCAGCTGTCATTATGTTTCCATTAATGCCTCTGTGACCAAATGTAGAGTTTCGGGACACATATGTCAAGTTACTCATGACCCATCTCACAATTGTGTGTTTCACAACACAGTGTGTAGGGAGACATGTCGGAAGGCCCAGACATGCCATTTATCAGAAGAAATATCAAACGCCTCAACAATGGAAGAAAAATCTAGGAAGAAAGATGTAGGTATTGGCGGCACCTGTGGCTCAGCGAGTAGGGTGCCGGCCCCATATGCCAAAGGTGGCGGGTTCAAACCCAGCCTCGGCGGAACTGCAAAACAGAAAAATAGCCGGGCATTGTGGCGGGCGCCTGTAGTCCCAGCTACTTGGGAGGCTGGGGCAAGAGAATCACCTAAGCCCAGGAGTTGGAGGTTGTTGTGAGCAGTGTGATGCCACGGCACTCTACCAAGGGCAATAAAGTGAGACTCTGTCTCTACAAAAAAAAAAAAGAAAAGAAAGATGTAGGTATGGCTGAAAACTATTAAGTCCATGTCCTTGCCCCTAGGACAGGAGGATTCCACTGGAATGTGAGCTCAGGAGAATTTCTTTTATTCACAGTTTCATCCACACTCCTTGGAAGAGTGCCTGACATGTGCAGGCTCTCAGTAACTATTTGTGGACCGAATGAACACAGCCCTCACAGCATGGCATCCTAGCCTGTGTTCAGGCTGCCTCCCACTTCCTGCCCAGTCCCTACCTACTGCATGAGCAGTAGGAACACTTCTACGTTGCTGGTGGGAATGGAAGCTAATAAGGCCTTTTTGGAAAGCAGTTTGGAGAACAATCAAGGAACTAAAAGTGGACGTACCATTTGATCCTGCAATCCCTCTATTAGTTATTTACCCAGATGATCAAAAATCACTTTACAACTAAGACATTTGTTAGCTGAGCATTGTGGCGGGTACCTGTAGTCCTCGCTACTTGGGAGGGTGAAGCAAGAGAATTGCTTAAGCCCAAGAGTTTGAGGTTGCTGTGAGCTATGACACCACCACACTCTATCCAAAGTGAGACTCTCTCTCAAAAAACAAAAAACAACAACAAAAAATTTGCACAAGAATGTTTATTGCAGCCCAATTAATGGAAGCAGGCCAAGTGCTCATTGACCCATGAATGGATTAACAAATTGTGTATATGTAGACCATGGAATACTATGCAGCCATAAAAAGACAGAGACTTCACATCTTTTAGGTTTACCTAGATGGAGCTGGAACATATTCTTTTTTAGTAAAGTATCTCAAGAATGGGGGAAAAAGTACCTAATATATTCAATACTACTATGAAATATATAGTCACCTACACATTCATAGGAATAGTAAAACATAACTATAGTCCAGAAGGAAGGAGGGAAGAGGAAAAAGAGGAGAAGGGAGGGAGAAGACAAGGAGGAGGGAGGGTATTTTGGGGGGACTTAACTTAATGAGCACAATGCAATGATACATTTCTATTAAGAATAGAGTATATATTCAACTTTGATATGAGGACAATTAATGACACCATGGGGCACGGGGGAAGGGGAGAGCAGACAGAGAGAGAAGGAGGGAGGGGGTGAGGGAAAGGAAAAGAAGAAAAAGAAAAAAAAAGAGTGACTAATTCTCACATAAATTGAATTTAATTTTGACCAAAGTACATTACTTGAACATTAACTTTTAATTCAACTTGTTAATATGTTGGGATATTGCATCCTCATTTATGTAAGTGGAGTAAGTTTATAATTTCCCTTTATAATAAAATATTTTTTTCCAATTTTAACATCAGGTATATCCAGATGAAGTAGAATGATTTTGAAGTATTTCTTCCTTTTCCATTGTCTATAAGATTTGGCATGATCTGTTTTTTGAAATTACCTTTTATTTTTATTTATAAATATTAGTTGTCTATTTTTTGAGACTTTGGGAAAAAATAAGCTGTATTGAGCCTCAGAGTCAAAGCATTCTATGATAGACATACTCTTATCTGACAAGGTGAATGTCATATTTTTGCATGATTATTATTATTATTATTACTCAATATTTTGTTGCAGCAATTGTCTGATTTCTTTTCTGAATGTATTTATCTTCATTCAGGTTCTTTACAAGATTTTTGTTTCCAGGCCTTATCTTAAACATTGTCATTGTTATTAAATTTTAAGCTTTTTTAATTTTGGGAAGGCAAAAAGTGGAAATCAAATAAACATAAGTATATGTATAGAGAAAATAAAAGAAAAAGAATAGAGTATGAATGTTTTTACCACAATAATAAGCGAGGAGATGGTTATGTTAATCAGTTAGATGTAATTATTCCACATTGTATATCAAATCAGCACATTGTACCTCACAAATGCATTAATGTACACAGTTATGATTTAATAAAGAATTAAAAAAAAAAAAAGAAAGTGCTGCTACCCCTCTCCAGCCCAGGAAAAATAATGTTTCTTTCACATGCTCCTCTGAACCCTGAACCCTTCCCACTTCCTAATAGAATAACAGCAAGTAAATTACTCAACCTCTCTAATCCTCTATTTTTTCAGTAATAAAACAGGAATGGTAATAGCCACTCAGGAGAATTGTAAATACTGAAGGACCTAATGGAAGTGAAAAGGGTAGTGTGCAATAGCCTCTCAATAAACAGTAGTAAAATTCCATTCCCTGTTCAATAAGTTTATTAGTAATTTATTTGAATGGACTTGGGCTTTTCAATTAAGATGGTAAGAGGAATTCAAAATACCAAAACCCCACCTGTTTCTTAATCTTCCTAGTAGTCATAAAAAATGAATGGCACTCCCACCCCACTTGGTCCTTCCCTTGCAGAAACTCACCTATCTATAGCTTTGCATCCACAGAAATAGGTCAGAATGAAGATCTTAGTGCCATGATTTAGTTCTGGGTGAATTAAATATGGACAAGTCAACCTTGCTGACCTGGAATTTACTCCTGATGAGCATGACCAACATGTATGCCTTATTTAATGGTCATTTGTCCAAAATAACAACTGCAGATGTCTAAATCTCTAATTTTTTTTGCCAAAACCATGCTGTTTTAATCACCATGGCCTTATTGTACAGACTAAAGTCTAGTAGGCTGATGCCCCTGGCTTTTTTTTTTTTTTTTGAAACAGAGCCTCAATCTGTCACCCAGGGTAGAGTGCTGTGGAGTCACAGCTCACAGCAACTTCCAACTCCTGGACTTAAGCTATTCTCCTGCCTCCACCTCCCAAGTAGCTGGGACTACAGGTGCCCACCACAAACGCCTGTTTTTTTTTGTTTGTTTGTTTTTTTGGTTGCAGAGTTTTTTGGTTGTTAGGTGGGCCCAGGCTGGATTCAAACCCACCAGCTCAGGTGTATGTGGCTGGCACCTTAGCCGCTTGAGCCATAGGTGCCGAGCCCCTGGCTTTGTTTTTATTACTAAGAATTGCCTTTGCCATACAGTTTTTGTTTTTTCTGGTTCCCTACAAAATGAAGAATTATTTTTTCCAAGTCTTGAAAGTATGATGTTGGTATTTTAATAGAGATGGCACTGAATCTGTAGATTGCTTTGGGAAGTATAGACATTTTAACAATGTTGATTCTTCCTAGCCATGAGCATGGTATGTTCTTCCATTTATTAATATCTTTTGATATTTCTTTTCTTAGGAGTTCATAGTTGTCTGGAACCAAATAGAAAACCAGGAGATGAAACTAACATCATACAGCCACCTAATCCTTGATAAACCGAACAAGGACATACACTGGGGTAAAGACTCCCTATTCAATACATGGTGCTGGGAGAACTGGATATCCACATGTAAAAGACTGAAATTGGACCCACGCCTTTCTCCACTCACAAAAATTGATTCAAGATGGATAAAAGACCTAAATCTAAGGCAAAAGAGGATTAGAGAGGTTAAGTAATTTACTTAATCATCAAAGAAAGTGTGGAGAAAACACTTTAACTTACCAGGCTGGGGAAAGACTTTGTGAGGAAGACTTCCATGTCAATTGTAACAACAAAAATAAATAAATGGGACTTAATTAAACTGAAAAGCTTCTGTACATCTAAGGAGACAACAACCAAAGCAAACAGACAACTCACCCAATGGGAAAGAATATTTGTATATTTTGAATCAGACAAAAGCTTGATAATTAGGATCTATACAGAACTCAAATTAAGCAACCTAAAAAAGATCCAACAATCCCTTAGATAACTGGGCAAGAGAGATGAATAGAATCTTCTCTAAAGAAGACACATGAGTGGCTAACAAACATTGAAAAAATGTTCATTGTCCCTAATTATTAATGCAAATCAAAATCACCCTGAGATACCATCTAACCCCAGTGAGAATGCCCACATCACAAAAGCTCAAAACTGCAGATGCTGGCATGGATATGGAGAGAAGGGAACACTTTTACACTGCTGGTGGGACTGCAAACTAATACAACCCTTTTGGAAGGCAGTATGGAGAACCCTTAAAGAATTCAAACTAGACCTCCCATTTGATCCTGCAATCCCATTATTAGGCATCTACCCAGAAGAAAAAAAAATCCTTTTACAATAGAACACTTGCACTAGACTGTTTATTGCTGCTCAATTTACAATCACCAAAATGTGGAAACAACCTAAATGCCCACCAACCCAGTAATAGATTAACAAGCTGTGGTATATGTACACTATGGAATACTGTTCAGCCATTAAAAAAGGTGGAGGTTTTAAATCTTTTGTATTAACCTAGATGGAAGTGGAACACATTATTCTTAGTAAAGCATCACAAGAATGGAGAAGCAAGAATCCTATGTATTCAATTCTGATATGCGGACAATACACCCCCTCGTCCACGTTGGGGGTGGGGGAGGGGAACAGCACAAAAACAGAGGGGGGCCATGGTGTGTGGTACACTTTTAGGGTTGGGACACAATTATAGGAGGGTCTTTATCTAATAAATGCAATCAATGCAACCTGGCTCTTTGTACCCTCAAAGATTCTCCAACAATAATAAATA
>CAUYON010002070.1:0-25286 GCA_963573935.1 Arctocebus calabarensis
AGGATGAGATGTTCTGTAGATGTCTGTTAAATCCAGATGTTGAATGGTTAAGTTTAAATCTAAAATTTCTTTACTTAGCTTCTTATTGGAGGATCTATCCAACACTGCTAAAGGAGTATTAAAATCTCCAACTACTATGGAGCTGGAGGAAATCAAGTTACTCCTGTCTATTAGAGTTTTTCTTATGAATTGAGGTGCATTCTTGTTGGGTGCATAAATATTAATAATTGAAATCTCATCATACTGAGTATTACCTTTAAGAAATATGAAATGTCCATCTTTATTCTTCCTTATTTTGGTTGGTTTAAAGCCTATTGTATTTGCGAATAAGATTGCAACACCTGCTTTTTTCTGTTTTCCAATTGCCTGGAATATAGATGACCATCCCTTCACCTTGAGTCTATATTTATCTTTTAAGGTAAGATGAGATTCTTGTATGCAGAAGATATCTGGCCCAAATTTTTGAGTCCAGTCAGCCAACTTATGCCTCTTTAGAGGACAATTTAAAACCATTCACATTAATTGAAAATATTGATAAATCTTTAGAGAGACTAGTGGACATTTTTAATTCTTTTGTCACTGTGGAAGTTGGAATTTGATAAGAAATTTCTGGGTGAGAAAACTTTTATGGTGGAGGATTATGCTGATCATTATGGAGGATAGGTCTAATAATATCCTGGAGAACTGGTTTAGTTATAGCAAATTTCTTCAACATGTGGATGTCATCAAAGTATTTAATTTCTCCATCATGAATGAAACTCAGTTTAGCTGGATACAGGATCCTGGGTTGAAAGTTATTTTGATTTAGGAGATTAAAAGTTGATGCCCATTCTCTTCTAACTTGGAAGGTGTGATCAGAGAGATCTGCAGTTATTCTAATATTCTTCCCCTTGTAGGTTATGGATTTCTTCCATCCGTTGTTTTCAGAATTTTCTCTTTCATATTAACTTTAGTGAACTTAATTATGATGTGCCTGGGGGATGTCTTATTCAGGTTGAGTCATGCTGGAGTTCTGAAACTGTCTGCTATCTGAATTTCAGAATCTCTTGGCATGTCTGGGAAGTTCTCTTTCATAATCTCATAAAGGAGAAATTCTGTGCCTTGTGATGCTGCTTCATTGTTTTCAGGTATCCCTATAAGGCGAATATTGGTTTTCTTTGTGTTATCCCAAAGCTGTCTGAGAGAATGATCCATATTTGCCTTCCATTTCTCTTCCTCTTTGTAGGTTTGGGAGCGTTCAAAAGCTTTGTCTTCAATGTCAGAAATCCTTTCTTCTGCTTGCTCCATTCTGTTGCTGAGGGATTCTGCTGTGTTTCTCAGATCTTTAAGAGCAGCAACTTCTTGTCTCAATGTGTCAAAATCTTTGGTTATTTGGTCTTTGAATTCCTTGACTTCTTGAGATAATTTTTGAAATACTCCCCAAATTTCTAATTCCAACTTTTCCTGTATTCTATTGATCTTGTTTGCAATCCAAATTCTGAATTCTATTTCTGGCATCTCAGCCATCTGTTTATGCATAGCATCGTCATTTGTGTACACCAAATTATTCCTTGGGGGGGTTGATCTACTCTGGTTGTTCATGTTTCCAGAGTCTTTCCGCTGATTCCACCCCATGATTATTTTGCACTGTTTGGGTGGATGAGTAGATAAGGATAAGTTGGGTTGTGGGTTCTAGGAGTAGTTATTGACCAGTCCTTTGCCTGAAAGCTGGGACTGGTGTCTGTGCTTTTTCCCCTAGAGTTTTTCCAAGGACTTGTACAGTGCTACTGCCTGTGAAACTGGGGATCTTTTTGGTGTGGTGGGGTTAAATGGCTCTGTCTTATTTTCAGCTGGTCTCTTTCTTACCCTAAAGAATCAGTTACTCTGTGTTGAAGTCTGAGCTGTGGAGAAATACCAGCTGTTAGGTCACCGCATCCCCCACAGGCAACAATTGGAAAATGTAAATCAAACCTTCCCAATACCACACACCCAGGGTGCCACTTTGGAAAGTCCTTAGGTGACCCAGTTGAAGGGGTCCCAGTCAATTGTCCCAGCCAGCACTGGCCTCAAATAAAAGAGTCAAAAGTCTCTGGCAACTAGATAGTGGGAGTCTGATGGCAGCTCTAGTATAACTCGCTCAGGTGCTCTGTGAGCTCAGGAGGGCCCCTCCAGCAAGTAAATTAGTCTGGGAAGGTTGATGCCTCCTTCCCCACCTTGCCCCTCTGTCACACCCAGTCTCTGGTAACCCCGCAGTGCTATGATCCAGTTTCCACCAATGAGCAGATGCTCCAGAGATTTGCGCCTGTCTGAGTCACAGTGGGGTCTGTGGCTCCTCAGCCAGTCTCTGTCACTGTTTCGCAGGGGGAGGTGAGGCCTAACAACCTGGGTACTTGATAGGGGCTGGGGTGATTCACTCAGTTCCAGCTCTGTCCCTAATTGATGTTGCTGATAGAACAGATCAAGTTCACAGAATTTTCCCCCTGTGGATCAGACGTTGGGCTGCAAATAGGTCTGACTCAGTCTGTGAGTTTCAGCCCTTCATCTCAGCTTTAATCCCCTAAGGGTCAGGTGCATCTCAAGCTGAGTAAAGCAGTCTCCACCCTTGGAATCGGCTTTCTCAGCTGGTATTCTAATCCCCATGCTCCACCCCAGCTGGTACCACCTCAGGCATACCCTTCATTGCCGTGGCCTGCACCTCTGCTGCAGGACTGCTCTGCTGGTGGCTGCCACCAGAGAAGCTGCCCGGCTTCCCCTGGCTGCCCAGAGAGACTGGGAGTGTCTCCTCAAAACATCCCCAGGGGTGCGAGCCCCACTGCCATTGTTCCGGCAGCTGCGTGCCTCAGGGGACTGCCTCTCCAGCTCGGCCTCCTCTCAGCTCATTTTCCCCTCACCACTCCCAAGCTGGAAAATCAGCACAGATCAGCAATAATCTGTGTCCTGTCCACAGCCCTCGAGAAAATGTCCAAGAATCTGGACTCCATGGGGGACAGACCTCCAGACCTCAGGGTGAGAGTGGAGGGGAGTGCTGGGAGTTCAAACTTGCAGGTAGAGAATATATACAGTTTTGTACCTGGCAGGAGAGTGCCTTGGCACCCTAGTAGGGGGAAGGAGGTCCGGTTTTTAGAGGGTCTCTCCCATTGAGTAGAGTGGGAGGACATCTGAACTCTGCTCACTTGTTTGTATGGAGGTATGGAGTATACGGCAAGCCGTTCTCTTGGGGAGGGGACTCCCATCCCCAGACTCACTGTGCCCAGTTGCAAGGAAGCTGTTACTTGGCCACCATCTTCCTCCTCCCTCTCCTATAATTTTAAAATTTAAAATTAGCCTAATATATCTCCTTCAGAATTTTGGTGGTCTTAACATTTAAAAAGCTAACTGGGGTCAAAAAGACTGAATTTCAAAAGATTTTAAAAGCAATTCAGGAGGTTATATGGGTATAAACCTTAATGTTTTTGAAGTTTAGGTTTTTTCAGGCCAGTTACTGAAAAGATAAAAACAAAAACAAAAACCTCCTGTAGTGTGATTCTTTTTTTAAGTAGAGGAAAATAGGTTATGTAATTTCATCAAGAATGAAATAATATTTTAAGAAAACTTTGTTTTAACCAAATTTTATAAATCATAGTCAACTAGATCACATGCAAATTCCTTCAAAATTCCCTTTTTTTGTTGTTTTTTTTGAGACAGAGCCTCAAGCTTTCACCCTGGGTAGAATGCCATGGCATCACAACTCACAGCAACCTCCAACTGCTGGGCTTAAGTGATTTTTTTGCCTCAGCCTCCCAAGTAGCTAGGACTACAGGTGTCCACCACAATGCCCAGCTATTTTTTGGTTGTAGTTGTCATTGTTGTTTGGCAGTCCCAGGCTGGATTCGAACCTGCCAGCTCTGTGTACGTGGTTGGTGCCTCAGCTGCTTGAGCTACAGGTGCCAAGCCCCATAAATTACCTCTTATGAGTTCTATTTAACCTGCACAGACAATCTACAAACATGCTAAATTTTTTGTTTTATTCTCACTTTTGCTTTTAAATAACCAGTCATTCTATTTCAGGACAAAAGTTTACCATATAAGATCCTTTCTTATATATCATTATTCTCCTTTCTGTTCAACTTTTCTTATCAAAAACATCTTTTATAGAACAGGATTACAGCTTACTATAAAGTAAGTTATTCACTTAGCCAACCTAATAATTAGATTTTTTTTGAGACAAGATCTCACTTTCATGCCCTTAGTAGAGTGCCTTGGCATCATAGCTCACAGAAACCTCAAACTCTTGGGCTCAAGTTATCCTCTTGCTTCAGCCTCCCAAGTGGATAGGACTAAAGGCGCTTGCCACAATACTTGGCTACTTTTAGAGATGAGGTCTTGCGCTAGCTCAGGCTGATCTCTAACTTTTGAGCTCAAACAATCCACCTGCTTTAGCCTTCCAGAGTGCTGGGATTACAGGCATGAGTCACTGTACCTAGCCTGATAAGTAGAAGATTTTAAAAGGCAAAAATCTTATTCTTTGATAGAGAAAAGAATTAGTTTCCCAATCACAGATAGCTGAAACATTACATCTTATAAATCATTCATTTAACATAACATGACTTTAAGGTTTTAAGTTATTGAAAAGTGTTTTGAAAGCACAACATAGGCACTATCCCTGAGGATTTTTCTAATCCTTCTAAGTCCCACATGGTTACCTGGTATCAAAAATGGCTACAAAGGACAGGACTTATCTGTGTCCTTAATTAATTTACCAGGTATAAAAACAGGATGCTTGGAGGATTCAATTTTTCCCAGAATAGCCAGGGGCAAAGTTGGAGCAGAGAAGAAGAGGCCCTGTAGGCTAGACTGTGTCGTGTAGCTACTGGCCAAGACACTGAGAACACATCTTTATGTTTTATTACAGTTGTTCATCTAGACTTCAGAATTTATAGGCTCAGAATTAAGAACATAAGTTTACTGTTAAATTCCGCAAAATCTAGAAATATATAGAAATATCAGTTTATTATCTTAAAACATTTTAATTTAAATATATATTTTTTAAACTACCAGCTATAGAGTAGCAATTATAGAGAGGTAAATAAGGGGGTAGTGACTCACTTTTATTAAGCAAACAAGGAGTAGGAGACATAGATAGAAATTTTTAAAGGACAAGGAAGACTTGAAGGTAGGGAACCTTTGACCACATTTCACTGTGGTGGCAAAAATCATTACAGTCCTGAAAAATGTTTGAGTTAAACGTGTCTTTTTTAGGATATTGAGAGTATTGAAGTCCAGCCATGTTACAGAAGAAAACGAGGTGCTTAGGTTGGTTTGAGCATGAGATGGAGGGGGTTCAGGTTGTGAAGGTAGAGTGAGGACAAGGACTTTCAAAGCAGGCCAGAGGACAGAGGGCATCCTTAATTTTAGTGTGATTGGCCCGAGAGGTGAGGGAACAGTCTTTAATGCAGACATCCTTACAGTTAGAGAAAGTCAGGGAGTGAGGCAGTTTTAACTAAAAAGTTAAGTCTTGTAGGGAATGGGCGGTGTAAACATGGAGGGGCTGGGTGAAAGTGAACTTGGCAGTTTTCTTGAACTAAAAGTGAAACTGCTGCAAAGGTACCGAGGCAAGAAGCCATGTGGGAAGATAATTAGGTCTTTTGATTTGGGTGAGTATGTCAAGGGCAAATCCCTCACAGCTATCAACCCAGAGGGAAAAGGGTTTGGAGGGATTGGAAAATGAATGAAACTTGAAGTAGAGCCTGCTGGAGTTTTATAAAGGGCTGAGAGAGGGAGAGCTTCATGAGTAGAGGTTCATGAAAGTCCCCAGGGGCTCCCTGATATAGTGGCTTAGCTAAACTGTGAAAGTTGGGGATCTGCAGATGGGAGAAATTAGCCAAGCTGGCAAAGGATAGGAGACCTGTTTTAGAGGTGGGGAGGGATAAGGTAGCAATAAGTTTTACCGAGGTGTCCCAAAGTTTAGGATTCACCTAACCTAAAGCCTCTGGGAGGGACATCTTTGTAAATAGGGGAGGGACTTTAAAGACTACAGAAGTGGGGGGGGGCTGAGAGGTATTATCAGTTTTGGGTGATGAGTATAAGGTAAAAGTGGCTTTGAGTCTAGACAGCAGGTGTTGGCCAAGCAGGGGAGTGGGGCATTTGGGAATTATTAGGAAGGAATAGGAGAATGTCATGTGTTCTAACAGGTTAGAGGTGGAGTTTTAAGAGGGGTAAAGCGATTCCATCAACCCCAACCACAGAAATGCAAAAGTGGAGCAGTGGCCCTAAAAAATCAGACAGTACTGAGCATGTGGCCCCCATGTTCAGGAGGAAGGACATTCTCTTACTGGCAACCAGAAGACAAACCCAGGGCTCTGTGAGTTAGATAACTATGGGGGCTTGAGAGCCTGGACCCCTTCAGTCTTCAGCTGCTAGTCCCAGGACATCGATGGCAGGTTGAATCCCAGCTCAGTCACTATTTTGGAAGGGGTGGCTCCAGGTCCTGCAATCTGGGGACACTCATCCTTCCACTGACCTTGGACACTACAGACTGGATAGGGTCTAAGTGGAGCCCACGGGTTAGGGCAGTGGCGAGCCCAGTGTCCCTGTTTGCCACACTTGTAGCAGGGACCTAGTGGCTGTGATGAACAAGCAGGTGTTTAGGTTGCCTGGTAGAACCCTGCCTCTGTCCCTGAAGGGGTCAGCATCTGAGACCTAGCCTGCCTCATCTTGGTTGGGCACCTCATTCTCCCTGTTGTTATAGACCTTGAAGGCCAGCTGAACTAATTCCTTTTGGGGAGTCTAGAGTCCATCCTTGAGTTTCTTAGGTTTTTTCTTATAATTAAGGCTGATTGAGAGATAAAGTGGGTGTCTAAGTACAGCCTTCCAGCTTCAGATTCAGGGTCGAGGTTGGTATATTTTATGAGGGTTTCAGTTTAGATATCTGCTCAGGCTTTGGCTGCAGCCCCAATACAGGTTTTTTTCCTCAGGAGTGGTGGTAGAGGAAAGTACCATGTAAATGTCCTGCCACAGAAGGTCATAGGACTGTGTTAAAAATTGTTGTTTTTTTTTTTTTCTAAGTCAGGTAGGGTCATTTGAAAAGGACCCAAGATGCTTTTTAATATGGAATAGATCTTCTAGGTTAAAAAGGACATGGAATTTGGTAATGCCCTCAGCTCTTGCTACTTAATATGAAGATAAAATAGCTTCCAGAGGCTGTCCCCAAGATGGATGTGTGGAGGAAAAAAGGCTCAGGAGGAGAGAGAGGAGAGAGGGAGTCAGGTAGAGAGATTGGGGGTGTAGGAGTTGGGGAGTGAATAGGAGCAGAAGGTTCAGGAGGTGGAGAGGCATAAGGTAGGGGGACAGAATAGTCAGCAGGGTCGAAGTCTGAGTTGGAGGTAGAAGGTTAAGGTGGCAGCTGTTTGTTGAAAAGGAGAATTTGAAAGGTGGTGCAGGTTTGGGAAAGTGAAGGGTAACCCCAAAAGAGAAAGATAGCTTGGAAGTAGGGGACCTCAGACTACTTGCCCTTGTGGTTTATAAAATTCTCAAGAGCTTTAAGAGTGTTTAAATCGAAAGTGCCATTTTCAGGCCATTGGCTTCCATTGTCTAGTTTGTAATGGGGCCATGCAGTGTTGCAAAGAAATTTTAGTCATTTTGGTTTAATGTCTTCTTTTAAACCCAGACTACACAGGTGTTTTGAGGAGATGGCCCAGTGGCATGTCTCAGGAGGGGATGGGATAATAACTGCCATGGCATGTGAGATAAGGAGGAAGAATGGGGTGGAGGCTCAACCAGTGAGGAAAGCAGGCATCCCTGCCTCACCCGTCACCCATGGAGCTGAGAGGACAAAGTCCAGAGAATCCCAGCCCTGTCCCTCAGGCATCCCTGAGGGAAGGTGTTGGGGGTGTTGGGACACTGATCCCAGATCCTGGGGAAAATCCCAACCTAGTACTAAGATTTTCAGAGAGAGGTGGCAGTGGAACCCCTTTCTCTAACTTACAGAGTCCGAAGTGCGGTTGGTGGTAGACATCAGGAGGGCTGAGGCCCGGAGTGATGTCCCTGGACTGGTCTCACTGCCTCCTTTCCAGGCTAACACACCATGAAGATGAGCAGTTCTGGCATAGAACCAGGGTGAGGGTCCACAATAAAGGAGAGGAGGCCAGTCCAAAGACAAAGACTTTAACGGAGGGGAAAAGAAGACTAGAGACTGACCAGCTGTTAATTCAGCTCCCACACAGCTGCAAAAGGCTTTCATTAGCCTTATCAGTATAGCTGAGATGGGAACGTGAGCCCAGAGTACGCCTGGGGCTCAGGTCAGTGTGGGTATACTTAAGGTCAGGATTATGGGTAGGATGTTTCCAAGAACTCTGGCCTTGAGGAACTCCAGGAATCTGAGAAGGGGATTGCTGGATTCTGACCTGATTTTCTAAAATGCCTACACTCCTGTCAGGGCTACGAGAATTCCTTTCCCACACAAATCCTTTTCTCCTTTACTCTTTCTGACTGCCTGGAATATGGACATGATGTCTAAAGGTCTAGAAACCACATTGTAGTCACGAAGATGAAAGCCACAAAGGACAGCAGATCTGCATGGCAGAAGAAGCCATGACATCAGCCTGTCATCCATGTCGTGGATGGCCTCCCTCCCTCCAAACTTGCTACATCAGAAAAATAAACCATTTGTCTTTTGGAGCTACTCTTCCTTGAAGCTGAATGCCAGCGCACCTGATAGTACATTTAAACCAGTAAAATAAACCTCCAGTTAAGCTTTTTGCCATAAAATGAGAGTAAAGCTCAACTACATTAAGAAGGAATAAAAGAAACAGAACTACTTATATAGTGGAGAGTAGAAACAAACAAAAAACAGAAGAACAATGCATCAGGAATAGAAAAATAGGAATGACAAACTGCAACAAAAAAATAGCCGGGTGTTGTGGCGGGCGCCTGTAGTCCCAGCTACCCTGGAGGCTGAGGCAAGAGAATTGCCTAAGCCCAGGAGTTGTGAGCTGTGATGTCACAGCACTCTACTGAGGGCGACAAAGTGAGACTCTGTGCTCTGGGAAACCCTGATAATTAACAATGTTAACTGTCCTTTAAAAAAAATAATCAGCTTTGCTTTCAGCCAACTCATCACCTCTGGGCTGGAGGTGAGACTCAGGGACCACAGTTACTGACACCTCTGTTCCGTGTCAATAGTTTAAAGAGAGAGCCCTCTATTGGCCACAAGTGGAATAACAGGAGCTGCTATTTGGCTGTTGTGGAGAGGGAAGTGGGAGAAATGAAAGGGAGACCTCCAGACTAGGACCTCCAGCCAAAAGACAAGGGTTGGCATCACAACGCTTAATCATTTATTTAGCTTACTATTTACAGAACCCAACCATGCAGCACAGCTGCAGTGGAAATCATTGGCAGAGAATGTAATGTGAGGGCTGCAGCAGTGCAGACCTATACTCTGGTTCAGAAGCTTTAAGAGAGAACTGACCAAAGCTCAAGGTAATCTAAGCAGAATTACTAAAGATGTTTGAATCTGGTATAAAAGGAAAGGAGAAAGATGGATCAATGTGAAAGACAGGAGTGGGCAGCCCATGTAGGGTCGAAAGATTTGAAGTCAAGAGTAAGCCCCTGGTGTGCACAGGTGCCTGGCAGATTACCTTAGGAAAGAAAGGGTGATTATACCAGCCTCTCCCTGGAGATGCTGGTGGAACGCTTTGAAGGCTGGGTGTAGGAAATTAAAAACATATAGGGGGAAGGTTAGGACACTGCCTGAGAAAGCTCATGGGGAAGATATGAAGGAGGATTACAGAGAGAGAGCGTCGAGGGAGAGGTGATGCACTTGGGAACTATTCTGTTTTCCCTCCCTTAAGTCTTAAACTCATCTTCCCCTTCCTCACCTTCGCTCATCTGCCTCAAATCCTGATTGTAAGAGTTCCTTGAATCTCCTTGGCCCACCACAGTTGTGACAGTCTGAACTGGGCCTGAATTACCCTCTTTCCAGTTTTCGGCTGAATTTCTTTCCATCCAGTGCTTCACTGTTATTCAAACTTGAACAATTCTCCTCCAATCATGACCAGAGTCATAATCCAACTCTTTCTTTTTTCTTTTTTAATTAATTAATCAATTTATTATTATTTTTTTTTTTATAGAGACAGAGTCTCACTTTATCACCCTCGGTAGAGTACCATGGTGTCACACAGCTCACAGCAACCTCCAGCTCTTGGGCGTAGGCGATTCTCTTGCCTCAGCCTCCCGAGTAGCTGAGATTATAGGCGCCCGCCACCATGCCCGGATATTTTTCTGTTTTTGCAGTTCAGCCAAGGCCGGGTTTGAAACCACCACCTTCAGTACATGGAGCCAGCACCCTACTTGATGAGCCACAGGCACCGCCCTCCAACCCTCTCTTTAATCTCCCTTACTCCCTCCTTCTCTTTTCAAGCTCATTCTTCAAGTCCTTTCAATCTATACCTCATAGTCTCTCCAGAAAAACTTGTAAGTGACCAATGCCAAGACTTTGGGAATCTATGATCTGAGACTATATCCACCTGAGAAGGTAATTCTGAGCTGAGATTCTGTCACCTACTTGGCCAGACCAAGACTAGGTCAGTGGCTGCAGTGAGGATCCAGCCCCAGGCAGGACTGGGCTCCCTGCAGGAGAGTGGACCAGGGGGACAAGAGGCTGGGGGCCAGGGCATTGCAGGACCAGTTGCTGCGACTTCCATAGAGTTGAGTTGAGACATCAGGAGCTAGAGGCCCTGGCTGGACTCAATAACTTCTACCTTCCCCAACACTGGTTCTGGAAGCTTCCAACTCCAAGTGACTCAGAGGTAAGTACATGACCAGTGATCAAACGAGAAGCTCCTCAAAGCACCAGCTGGCGAGAGTTCTATCAGCTGGACCCACACAGGTAGTGATGCTCCGTCATCAACTCAAGTCACCACTGCCACACACTGGGTCCCTGTCCTCCCCTGACTTCAGGCAACTGAGACCCAAGAGGTAGGTTGTGGGGGAGGGAATGAGATGGTGAGGTCTTCGGAGGCCCTGATGAACTGAGGCTCCACTAAGCACCCCACATTCCACCTCTGACCATCTGGCCCCGATCCCACTCATCTCCCAGTTTAATGTCCTTTCCTGGGACTGCTACCAAGTCTGGCAGGGTCCAGACCCCACAGAAGGAGGAATTTGATCTCCATATTCTCGAGGACTTGGGACCTCTGCAGTTTGTGAAGAGTTAGGAAAGGGTGACATATGAGGAATTTTTGTCTCAGGAAAAATATGAGGACTGAGAATTTTGAAGTCAAGAAAAGTGGGGAGATTGAAGAAATAAAAAAATTAATGAAGAGAAAAAAAAGAAAAGTATAAAGTAATACAATTAAGAAGTAGGAGATTAGAACAAGTGAGAGAGATTGGATACAGCAGTGTGGTCAATCTCTTAATGTCTCCCCAGCTTACCTGACAGGAGAACATCTCATCAGTGTTCCAGAAGCGTTGAGAGAAGAAACTGAAGGACGGAGCAGGTCCACTGGTAACCACACTCCCTTAGGCCTCCCTATTGTCCTACTCTGTCCCTGACCCTGTCCCTGTCATTGACTCACTATCCTCCCTGAAAATTTGTTCCTAATTCCTGGGTGAGCCACCTGGAAGGAAGGATTTTTTTTTTAGACAGAGTCTCACTTTGTTGCCCTCTCTAGAGTGCCGTCCTGTCACAGCTCACAGCAACCTCAAACTCTTGGGCTTAAGCAGTTCTCTTGTCTCAGCCTTTGGAGTAGCTGGGACTACAGGCCCCACCACAACTCCCGGCTATTTTTAGAGGCAGGGTCTCGTGCTTGCTCAGGCTGCTCTGGAACCTGTGAGTTCAGGCTATCCACCCGCCTCAGCTTCC
This sequence comes from Arctocebus calabarensis, assembly GCA_963573935.1. Taxonomy (NCBI): domain Eukaryota; kingdom Metazoa; phylum Chordata; class Mammalia; order Primates; family Lorisidae; genus Arctocebus; species Arctocebus calabarensis. The sequence goes on from CAUYON010002070.1 coordinate 11,819, forward strand.
CAGAGTGCTGGGATTACAGGCACGAGCCATGGTGCCTGGCTGAGAGGATTTTTTTTTTAATTGACAAGTAAAAAATTATATCTATTCATAAGCATACAATGTCATATTTTGAAATATATATATATATATATATATATATATATATATATATATATACACTTATGGAGTGGCTAAATCAGACTAATGAATATATAAATTATTTCAAATCCTTTTTTTCTTTTTTTGTGGTACAAACACTTAAAATCTACTCTCTTAGAATTTTGAAGTATACAATACATTGTTATTAACTAGAGTCATCACACTGTACAATAGAGCTCTTGAATGTATTCCTCCTTTCAACTGAAAGTTTTTCTTTTTTTATTTGGAGACAGAGTCTCACTATGTTGCCCTTGGTAGAGTGCCATGGCGTCACAGCTCACAGCAACCTCGAACTCTTGGGCTTAAGCAATTCTCTTACCTCAGCCTCCCAAGTAGCTGTGACTACAGGCACTGGCCACAACATCCTGCTATTTTGCTGTTGTTGTTGTCATTGTTTATCAGGCCTGGGCAGGTTCCAAACCACCAGCCCTGGTGTGTGTGGCCAGCGCCCTAACCACTAAGTTATGGGCGCTGAGCCCTTTCTAACAGAAATTATGTGTCTTTTTCTTTTCTTTCTTTCTTTTTTTTAATTGTTGGGGAATCATTGAGGGTACGATGAGCCAGGTTACACTGCTTGTGTTTGCTGGGTCAAGTCCCTCTACTAATAGTGTCCCACTCTGAAGAGGTGTGTCACAACTGTAGCCCCCCATCCCCTCTCTCCTTCCCTCTCTACTCCCCCTCCCCTCCCTCATCTGCCCTTCCCCAGTATGTACTTAGCATCAATTGTCCTCATATCAAAATTGAGTACATTGGATTCTTGCTTCTCCATTTTTATGAAGCTTTATTAAGAAGAATGTATTTCAACTCCATCCAAATTAATACAAAAGATATAAAGTCACCAGGCTTTTTAGTGGCTGTATAGTATTCCATGATATACATACACCACTGCTTTTTTTTTGAGACAGAGTCTCAAGCTATTGCCCTGAGTAGAGTGCCATGGTGTCACAGCTCACGGCAACCTCAAACTCTTGGGTTCAAGCAATTCTCTTGCCTCAGCCTCCCAAGTAGCTGGGACTACAAGTGCCAGCCACAATGTCCGGCTATTTTTTTGTTGCTATTGTCATTGCTGTTCAGCAGGCTTGGGCCAGGTTTGAACCCACCAGCCCTGGTATATGTGGCCAGCGCCCTAACCACTGAGCTATGGGCACAAAGCCCTTTCTAACTGAAATTTTGTATCCTTTATTATTATTATTGTTGGGGAATCATTGAGGATACAATGAGCCAGGTTACACTGTTGCATTTGCTGGGTGAAGTCCCTCTATTAATAGTGTCCTGCCCCAAGAGGTATGTCACACACTGTAGCCCCACACCCCCCTCCCTCCTTCCCTCCCTACAATTCCCCGTCCCTCCCCCCTCCCTCCAGTATGTACTTAGCATCAATTGTCCTCATCAGAATTGAGTACATTGGATTCTTGCTTCTCCATTCTTGTGATGCTTTACTAAGAAGAATGTATTTCAACTCCATCCAAATTAATACAAAAGTTGTAAAGTCACCATCCTTTTTAGAGGCTGTATAATATTCCATGGTATACATATGCCACAGTTTGTTAATCCATTCCTGGGTTGATGGGCATTTAGGTTGTTTCCACAATTTGGAAATTGTAAACTGAACTGCCATAAACAATCTAGTGCCAATGTCTGTATAATAGAATGATTTCTTTTTCTTCTGGGTGGATGCCTAGTAATGGGCTTGTGGGATCAAATGGGAAGTCTAATTTCAGTTCTTTGAAGATTCATACTTCTTTCCAAAGAGGCTATATTAGTTTGTAGTCCTACCAACAGCATAAAAGTGTTCCCCTCTCTCCATATCCATGCCAGCATCTGCAACTTTGGGACTTTGAAATGTGGGCTATTCTCACTGGGGTTAGGTGATATTTCAGGGTGGTTTTGATTTGCATTTCTCTGATGATTAGAAATAATGAGCATTTTTTTAATATGTTTCTTACCCATTCATCTGTTTTCCTTTCAGAAGCCATAAAGGTTCTGTTCATGGCTCTTGCTTAGTAATAGATGGGATTGTTTGCTCCTTCTTTGTTGTTGATTAATTTGAGTTCTCAATAAATTCTAGTTATCAAGCCCTTGTCAGATTCATAACATACAAATATCTTTTCCCATTCTGAAGTTTGTCTGTTTGCTTAATTGTTGTGTCCTTGGTGGTGAAGAAGCTTTTCAGTTTAAATAAGTCTCATATGTTTTTGTTGTTGTTGCAATTGCCACTGGAGTCTTTTTCATAAAGTCTGGTGCGGGCTTGGTGCCCATAGTATAGTGGTTACAGTGCCAGCCATACACTGAGGGTGGCAAGTTTTAACCTAGCCCAGGCCAGCGAAACCACAATGACAACTATAAAAAAAAAAAAAAATAGCCAGGCGTTGTGGCAGGTGCCTGTCGTCCCAGCTACTCAGGAAGCTGAGGCAAGAGAATCACTTAAGCCCAAGAGTTTGAGATGGCTGTGAGCTGTGATGCCATGGCACTCTGCTGAGGGTGAAATAGTGAGACTCTGTCTCAAATAAATAAATAAAATAAAGTCTAGTGCAAATGTCCTTATGATAAAAGGATTTTTTTTTCTTCTGGGTAGATGTCCAGTAATAGGATTGCAGTATCAAACGGGAGGTCTAGTTTGAGTTCTTTGAGGATTCTCCATATTTCCTTCCAAAAGATTGTATTAGTTTGCAGTTCCACCAGCAGTGTAAAAGTGCTCCCTTCTCTCCACATCCACACCAGCATCTTCAGCTTTGAGTCTCTGTGAAGTGGGCCATTCTCACTGGGGTTAGGTGATATCTCAGGGTGGTATTGACTGAGCCATTCTCTGGAGCTGTGTTGAAAGGGCAAGTGAGCTTGAGCAGTGTCTGGCAGCTAGACACTGAATTGAATACCAGGTGGGGTGGATCTCCAAATATCTTGCCTACAGTAGGGCACTGTCACTGTGAGAAGGTCAAACAAGAGGAACAGTCTTCAGGGTCCTAGAGCATGGCCAGCTATGGCATGTCTGCTGAGCTTGGGCAACTATCCTTGGGATGAACTGAATGGCGCCCCAAAACCCAGGAAGGCCACTTTGTTGTCAGGGAACACTGTTTGATGTGCCTCAGAAGCAATTTGGTGAGAGCTTCAGGACCCAAATTCTGCAGGGACTGAGCCAATGAAGCAACCAGGTCCTGATTGAGGGCAAATAAGTCAGGAAGACAGATCAGGCCTCCTTTGCAACTAGAGAGTGGCTTCTGGCCCCCTTCTTATACAGCAAAACCAGCGTGTGTATTTGCCATCTCCTAACATCACAGCACTACCTGGTGTCCAGGCAATATATTGCTCTATCTATTTATCTGCAATACACACACACACATTTTTTTCCTTTTCCTTTTTTGCTCCTGTTCTCAATTTTTTTTCCTTAGTTTTGTTTTCTTTTTTGTTGTTATTGTTGTTTTTTGTTTGGTTTGGTTTGATTGTATTCTTAGTTTTCATTTTTCTTTTCTTTTTTTTATTAAATCATAGCTGTGCACATTAATGCAATTATGGGGTACAATGTGCTGGCTTTATATACAATTTGAAATACTTTCATGAAACTGGTTAATATTTTTATTTTCTTTAATAGCAAGATCTCTTCCATTTTTGTTACCATTTTTCAGCCCCTTCTATTACTTCTTTTTTTATTTCTCTCCTTTCCCCCTCTCTTTTAGTAGAGAATTTTCTACTTTTCTCATCTTTCTGATGTAAATTTCTCCTACAAGAACTAAGATATCCTTTTTTTCTCATCCCATATACTTATATTTTTAATTTTCTTTATCTATTTTTTAAATATTTTTTCCTTTTCTCTGGGGCAGGGGGTATGGCATTGGGCTTACTTGGGGGGGTCATGGCACTGGCCTGGGTCAAGGAGGCCATAAGCTTATAATCTACAGTGTCCTTCTAGCTTTGGCCTTTGGAAAGATGGCATAGGTAGATCCCCCCATGACATACTGCTGATTTTCTTCTGTAGTTGGTGGAGGTGGGGTCTTGTTTTTGCCTAGGCTGGCAAGGAACTCCTGACCTCAAGGGACTCACCCAGCTGGCCCCCTAAAGTCCTTGACTTGTGAGTATGGATCAAATCACCCTGCTACACAACACCATTTCTCCTATCACTCTCTTTCTCTTTTTGTTCTTTCCTTTTCTTCAATTCTTTCCATTCATTCTCTTCCCCCTTTTAAGGTTTTTCTTTCTAATCTCCCATCTCACTCATTACCTCACTCTTCCTTCTGGCCTTACACTAAAAGGCCACTTCAACACCTAAGCTCAGAGACAAGGTAATTTAAAGGGAAGGAGGTAGTGAGAGGAGAAAGTAGGGGAAGGAAGTGAAGACAGAAAACACATGTGAGGAGGAATCAACAGAAAAATTCCGGCAACATGAAAAACCAGAACACAGCAGGGAAGAAGTAAGATGGCTGACTAGAGGCAGCTTTCAACAGAGGCTCCCATCCAGAGTGAAAGATAAAGGACATAATGGACTTAAAGAATCTGAAGGTGGGGACCTGAGCTAAGAAAGAAGATAGAGGGTAGAGCCTGTGGCTCAGTGGGTAGGGTACTGGCCCCATATACCAAGGGTACTGGGTTCAAACCTACCCCAGCTGGCTAAAATAGCAGTGACAACTGCAAGAAAAATAGCTGGGTGTTATGGTGGGTGCCGGTAGTCCCAGCTACTCAGGAGGTTGAGGCAAGAGAATCACTTAAGCACAAGAATTGGAGGTTGCTGTGAGCTGTGACACCATGGCACTCGACCAAGGGTGACTAACTGAGACTCTGTCTCAAAATAAAAAAAAAAAAGAAAGAAAAGAAAGAAGATAGATAAGTGCACATAATCTCTGCTGAGGCAAGCTGTGACTCCAAGTAAACAAATTCCAGGTACAAAGCCCATCATCACTAGGACAAGAGACCCCTATCCCAAGAGAGGGGCTTGCTATGTGCTCTGTGTAAGCAAATAGGGAACAAAAGACCTCTTATTTTATTCCATGGAAGAGAGCTGGTAAACATCAGGCCTCCATCTCCAGGGAGGTCCTACTTATTAGCCTAGGCATCATCCTGCCTGGGATAAAATTGAACAAATTATTTTCTCCACAATTCTGAAATCCCAGTCCACCCTTCCCTCATCATCTGGCAGATTGAAGGCTTGTCCCTTGCAGAGCCTGGAGTGTTTGGCAGTTTCTTGAGAGGCCTGGGCATTGTGTGGGCCACTGGACAGCAGCGCAGAAACAATGACTTGAGTGGAAGTTGGGGGACAAGGGGAGACCGGGACATGTGGGAGAGAGAGACTTGTCCGCTGCACTCAGTTGTGGCATGGTGCTCAAAGGTGCTCATACACCAGGTCAGATGTTGGCAGTGCACTTCTCTGATCCTACTGCTCACCAGAGTGAACCAGGATTTAGCCCCTTGGGGTTGCAAGTGGCAGTGTACAGCAGGGCAGGAGATGCTGATTGCTCTCTGACTTTGGTGGGCATACCTCCCTGACTCCATTGCTCACTGGAGAGAACCAGTTCCAGCCCAGTGGGGTTGTTGGCAGTGATGTGACAGAGGGCAGAGGCACTGATGCCTCAGGACTGACTCTTTGGTGGGGTCTACCTTTCTGACCCTGTTGCTCACTGGAGGGAACCAGACTCCAGTCTCTTGGGTTTTCAGGATGGAACTGCCTGTGCATCCATACCATTAGGTCACTGGAGACACTTTGAAATATGCCTGTTGAGCGGTGATTGTACTGCCCAGAACAATCATATTAGAACTCTTGACCTGGGATGTCCACCTAGAGACCCTCCAAGATTGAGTTGTGCTTGTTTTGTAGCAGGCACAACTATTCCTCCAGCTGTTGCTAGTGAGGGCCAGGGCACTGTATCTCTCCCTAGGTGAGATTTCAGCCTAATATTGCTACTCATGAGGATTAGATAGAGACCGGCTGACTATAAGACTGAGCCAGCTAGTGCTGTCACACCAAGCAGGTTATCGAGCCTCTGGATGCAGCTCTGAAAGGGACCTTTGTAAAGCTGGAGGGGAAAATCCACAATCACCAGCCCCAGCTCATTGGTAAAAGGCTGGTAAACTCCACTTTCTGGGGCACTCAATCCAATCTCACCCTACCAGTTTCATTAGCCAAACTGTGGAAAATAAACTGGGGCAGAACCAGCAGAAAAACTCTGATAACATGAATAACCAGAGTAGATCAACTCCCCCAAGGAATGACAAAAGAGATAAAACAGAAGATGTCATTCATAGACAAATGGCTGAATTGTCAGAATAGAATTCAGAATATGGATGGCAAATAAAATTAATACAATAGAGGAAAAGATGGAAATAGAAATCCAAAGAGTTGTGCAAAAGTTGTCTCAAGAAATTAATGAACTCAGAGACAAGAATCATGAAGGATATGGACACAACAAGAAAAGAGATAGCAGAACTCAAGGAAATGTAAAAATAATTAGAGGAGCTTCAAAATATAGTAGCATCCCTCAGTAATAGAGTTGAGCAGGCAGAAGAAAGGATCTCTGAAATTGAAGACAAGGCTTTTGAAAGATTCCAAGTGCTCAAAAAGGCAGAGAAATGGAAAGCAAAAACCCTGAGAGAGTTGTGGGGTCATTCCAAAAGATCAAATATCTGACTTATAGGAATTTCTGAAGGAGAAGAGGATGGTCCTAAAGGCACAGATGGATCTACTATACGATATTATAGAGGAGAATTTCCCAAGCATTGTAAGAGATACAAAAGTTCAGATAGTAGACAGTTTCAGAACACCAGCAAGACTCAATCCAAATAAATCATCTCCTAGACACATTGTAATTAACTTTGCCAAAGTTAATATGAAAGAGAAAATTCTGCAAGCAGCCAGATGTAAGAAAAGCATTACCTACAAAAGGAATGATAGAATGACTGCAGATCTTTTAGCTGAAACTCTTCAAGCTGGAAGAGGATAGTCATGGATCTTCAATCTCTTAAAACAAATTGACTTTCAGCCCAGGATCTTATATCTAGCTTAGCTGAGTTTCATTTGTGATGGAGAAATCAAATACTTTACTGACATACTCATGTTGAAGAAATTTGCCATAACTAAACCAGCTCTCCAGGAAATACTCAAACCTATTTTCCACAATGACCAGCAAAATGGTCTACCACCAAAGTAAACTCACCCAGAATTTATCAAACAAAACCTAATCTCCACAATGGTGAAAGAATTAAAAATATCCATTGGACCTATGGAAAACATGATGGCCAAAACAATACCATACCTATCAATTCTCTCAATTAATGTGAATGGCTTAAATTGTCCTCTAAAGAGGTAGAAGTTGGCTGACTGGATAAAAAAACTCAGGCCAGGTATCTATTGCCTACAAGAGACTCATTTTACCTCAAAAGATTTTAAAAAAAGACTCAGAATGAAGGGATGGACATCTATAATATAGGAAAATGGAAATCAGAAAAAAGCAGGGGTTGAAATTTTATTTGAAGATATAGTAGGATTTAAACTAACAATGATAAGGAAAGACAAGATGGACATTACATATTTGTCAAGGGAAACAATCAACATGAAGAGATTTTAATAATTAACATTTATAAGCCCTACCTAAATGCTGCTCAATGGATATGAACAATCCTGCACTATAATAGTTGGAGATTTTAACACCCCTTTGGATGTTCTGTATAGATCCTCCAAGAAGAAACTAAACAAAAAAAATAGTAGACTTAAACTTGATCCTAGAACAAATGGAGTTAACATACATCTACAGAATACCATAGAATACTATGCAGCCTTAAAGAAAGATGGAGACTTTACCTCTTTCATTGAGGCAGGAAAGTAAAGGCAGAGCTAAAGATCTGTCCTGGCCACTCTGTACAGGCATTAGCCAAACAGTCTGTAACACTCCACTGTAGCAAATGTCTCTGTTATCTGTATATCTTTCTCTTGGAAGACACTGGGCCTAGATAGTAACCTTGCAACTTCCTTAGCCTTCCCTCGCCCTTGAAGACAGGTAGCCCACCCGGAATCAAGGGCATGGGCAGATCTGTCCTTCCCTCGAGTCCCACAACTTTCACGTTTGTCATGTACCTCACATCCTTTATGACTCTCACATGCACCCTAGCCCTAAAAAATGTATAAAAGAAAGGCAAGAGGTTGGGGTTGGGGGGCTCGGTTTTTCGGACACTAGTCCACCAAGTCTCCTGGCTGGAATAAACTTGCTGCTTCCTCTATCAACTGGTGCCTGGCATCTTCTATCTGCATCAGTTTTCCTACTACATGATGTTTACATGGATGGAACTGGAATATATTCTTCTTAGCAAAGTATCTCAAGAATGGAAGAAAAAGTATCCAATGTACTCAGCCCTACTATGAAGCTAATTTAAAGGTTTCATATGAAGGCTATAACCCTACTATAGCACAACACTATGGGAAGGGATGGGTGGGGGGAGGTTAGGGTGGAGGGAGGCTAATTGGTGGGGCCACACCTATGGTGCATCTTAGAAGGGTACAGGCAAAACTTACTAAATGCAGACTACAAATGTGTTCATACAATAACTAAGAAAATGCCATGAAGGGTATGCTAAATAGTTTGATGAAAACACTTCAGATTGTATATGAAACCAGCACATTGCACCCCTTGATTGCACTAATGTACACAGCTGTGATTTAATAAAAAAAAAAAAAAGTAAAATAAAAAAACATACATCTACAGAATATTGCATCCTAATAAAACTGAATACACATTCTTCTCATCAGCCCATGGATCATCCTCCCAAATTGATCATATCTTAGGACACAAGTCTAACCTCAACAAATTTAAAAGACTACAAATTATTCCTTTTATCTTCTCAGACCATCATGGAATAAAAGATGAACTCAACAGCAACAGAAAACTTCATACTCAAACAAAGTCATGGAAACTCAATAATATTAGGCTGAATAATAGCTGAGTCAAAGATGAGATTAAGAAGGAAATCGCCAAATTTTTGGAACCAAATGATAATGACAGAAATTATCAAAACCTGTGGGATACAGCAAAGGCAGTCCTGAGAAAGAAATTTAAGAGAGAAAGAGAGAGAGAGAGAGAGGAAGTCAACAACCTAATGGGTCACCTCAAGCAACTGGAAAAGGAAGGACAATCCAATCACAAATACAGCAGAAGAAAAGAAATAACCAAAATGAGAGCATAACTAAATGAAACTGAAAACAAAAGAATCATTCAGAAGATCAACAAAACAAAAAGTTAATTCTTTAAAAAGATTAATAAAATTGATGAACTTTAGCTAGCCTAACCAGAAACAGAAAGTAAAATCTTTAATAACAAAAATCAGAAATGATAAAGGAGAAATAACAACAGATACCACAGAAATTTAAAAAAAAAACAAACCCTCAATGATTACTACAAAAACCTCTAGTCTCAGAAATATGATAATCTGTAGGAAATGGACCAATACCTGGAAGCATGCCATCTTCCTAGACTCAGCCAGAAAGAATTAGAAATTTTAAATAGACCTATATCAAGCACTGAAATAGTATCAACTGTACAAAATCTCCCAAAAAAGAACAGTCAGGGATCAGATGGCTTCATATCAGAATTGTACCAAACCTTCAAAGAAGAACTAGTACATATATTATATAACCTTTTAAGAAACATAGAAAAAGGACTCCTCCCCCAATATATTTTATGAAGCAAATATCACCTTGATCTCCAAATCAGGAAAGGATCCAACAAAGAAAGATAATTATAGACAACATTCATGAATATCGATGCAAAAATATTCAACAAGATCCTAGCAAATAGAATTCAACAATACATCAAAAAAAATTATACACCATGATCAAGTTGGTTTTATCCCAAGGTTACAGGGTTGGTTCAACATATGTAAATCTATAAATATAATAAACCACATAAATAAAATAAAAAAGAAAGACCATATGAGTCTATCAATTGATGCAGAAAAAACATTTGATAATATCCAGTAGGTTTTCATGATTAGAACACTTAAGAAAATAGGCTTAGATGGGACATTTCTTAAACTGATAGAAGCCATCTACAACAAAACTATAAACAGTATCATATTGAATAGAGTCAAATTGAAAACATTTCCATTCGGATCTGGAACTAGACAAGGATGTCCATTGTTACCACAGCTATTCAACATAATAATGGAAGTCCTAGCCATTGCAATCAGGCAAGAGAAGGGGATCAAGGGTATTCAAACGTGGGCAGAGGACAAACTCTCACTCTTTGTGGATGACATAATTTTATACCTGGAAAACCCTAGGGACTCAACTATAAAGCTCTTAGAAGTGATCAAGGAATACAGCAGTGTCTCAAAATGAATACTTACAAATCAGTAGCTTTTATACCTGCCAACAATAGTGAAGCTGAAAATATAGTCAAGGACTCTATTCCTTCTACAGTAGTGCCAAAGAAAATGAAATACCTGGGAATTCATCTAACAAAGGAAGTGAAATATATCTATAATGAGAATTATGAAACATCGAGAAAAGAAATAGCTGAAGATGTTAACAAATGGAAAAACATATCATGCTCTTGGCTGGGAATAATCAACATTGTGAACATGTCTTTACTACCCAAAGCAATCTACAGATTTAATGCAATCCCTATCACAGAACCAATGTCATACTTTAAAGAACTTGAAAAAATAGTACTTCATTTTATATGGAATCAGAAAATACCTCAAATTGCCAATACATTACTTAGAAATAAAAACAAATCAAAAGGCATCACATTACCAGACTTTAAATTATACTATAAATCTACAGTGATCAAAACAGCATGGTACTAGCACTAAAATAGAGATGTAGATATATGGAACAGAATAGACAATATAGAGATGAACACAAGTGCATATCATCATTTGATCTTTGATAAGCCTAACAAAACATACATTAAGGAAAAGATTCCCTATTTAATAAATGTTGCTGGGAGCACTGGCAAGGAACCATTCTACAAGTAGCTATAGAAGATTGAAACAGGACCCTCACCTATTATTATTAGGTATCTATCCAGATGAAGAAAAATCATTTTACAACAAAGACATTCACACCAGAATGTTTATTGCAGCCCAGTTCACAATAGCCAAGTCATGGAAGCAGCCCAAATGCCCATCAACCCATGAATGGATAAATGAACTGTGATATAGTATAGCATGGAATACTATTGATTCTCATTGGATAAAAGATTTAAACTTAAGACAAGAAAACTATAAAAATACTAGAAGAGAGTGCAGGGAAAACACTTGAAGAAATTGGCCTGGGAGAATATTCCATGAGGAGGACCCCCCTCCAGCAACTGAAGCAACAACACAAATACATTATTGAGATCTCATCAAACTAAAAATCTTTTGCACAGCCAAGAACACAGTAAGTAAAGCAAACAAACAACCTTCAGAATGTGAAAAGACTTTTGCAGGTTATGTTTCTGACAAAGGTCTGATAACTAGAACTCAAACTAATGAATAAGAAAAGAATAAACAACCCCATTTCTTTGCCAGAAACTTCTCTGAAGATGACAGGTACATGGACTACAAACACATGAAAAAATGCTCATCATTTTTAGTCATCAGAGAAATGCAAATCAAAACCACTTTGAGATATCACCTAACTCCCCTAAGATTAGCCCACATCACAAAATCCCATAACTGCAGATGTTGGCATGAATGTGGAGAGAAAGGAACACTTCCACACTGCTGGTAGGACTGCAAACTAATATGGCCTTCTTGGAAAGAAGTTTGGAGAATACTCAAGGAACTAAAAGTAGACCTACCATTCAATCTTGCAATTCCTCTACTAGGTATCTAACAAGATGAGTAAAAATCATTTTACAACAAAGACATTTGCACCAGAATGTTTATTGCAGCCCAATTCACGATAGCCAAGTCATGGAAGCAGCCTAAATGCCCATCAACCCGTGAATGGATAAACAAATTGTGGTATAGTATACCATGGAATACTATGTAGCCATAAAATAGAGGGAGACTTTATATCTTTTATGTTTACCTGGATGGAGCTGGAACATATTCTTAGTAAAGTATCTCAAGAAAGGGAAAAAAGTATCCAGTGTACTCAATATTATTCTGAAACCAATATATAAACACTTACACATTCATACAAATGATAAAACACAAAGATAGTCCAGAAAGAAAGAGGGGAGAAGAGGGAGAGGGGAAAGGAAAAGGAAAGAAGAGTAGAGGGGAGGGTATGTGGCAGGATCTCACCTAATGTGCACAATGTAAGGGTACATTTGAAAACAGCTAAGAGTATATTATAAAGGTCTTACCACAAATATAAGTAAATAAGGTGATGGCTATGTCAATTAGTTTGAGTTAAACTTTCCACATTGTATATCAAATCATCATATTGGGCTTAGCACTTTTGGCTCAGTGGCGAGAGCACCAGCCACATACACCAGAAATGTTAGGTTCGAACCCAGCCCAGACCTGCCAAACAACAATGACAACTACAACTCATTGTGACAGGCACCTGTAGTCCCAGCTACTTGGGAGGCTGAGGCAAGAAAATCACTATGCCCAAGAGTTTGAGGTTGCTGTGAGCTGTGATGCCATGGCATTCTACCAAGAGCAACATAGTGAGACTCTGTCTCAAAAAAAAAAAAAAAATCATCACATTGTTCCCCTTAAATACATATGGTTATGATTTAATAAAAATTAAGTTAAAAAAAAAAAAGAAAAAGTAGAACAGAGCAACCACCCCAAGGGATCAGGAGGTAGCTACTGCAGAGTATTCTACCTATAAAGAATTAATGGAAATGAGAGAAAGGGAATTAAAGTATGAAGAGCAAAAACAATAAAGGGAATTGATGAGAAAGTGAAATAATCAAAAGGAAATCCAAAGAAGAACCAAATAATGGATAAAATATATGAAGCACATAGAAAGGATATGCAGAGCCTAAAGAAGTAAAGGAGTCAATCAGGGAACTTAAAGATACTGTAGAAAATATCAACGTATTAGACCAGGGAGAAGAAAGAATCTCAGAGCTAGAGGATAAAGCTCTTGAGCTAACACAGACAGTTAAAGAGGAAGAAAAGAAGAGAGTGAAAGCAGAACGAGAAGTATGTGACTTCATGAAGACTTCTAACTTAAGAATTATTGGTATCCCTGAAGGAGAAGAAGAACATCCAAAAGGAATGGAAGCCCTACTAGAGGATACAATAAATGAAAAATTTCCAAGTATCACTAAAGATACCAAAACACTCCTTTTAGAGAGTCAACAAACTCTGGGTCATCTCAACACAAACAGAGCATCTCCAAGATACATTGTAATGAACCTGTCCAAAGTCAAGATAAAAGATAAAATTTTTAAGAAAAAAAAAAAAA